>JASJET010000568.1:0-49105 GCA_034092305.1 Diaprepes abbreviatus | reverse complement strand
AGTGTGCCATTCCTCACTTGCCTCTTGGTCTCTGGATCGTATTCAAAAATCCATGATTCATCACATGACTAAAGAAATCTTGCTCATTGGCGATTCTGGCAAGAAGATCAAGACACTCGTTTGTTCGATTGTCCCTTCTGCTCAATTGTGAAATTTGTCGGCACCATTTAGGCACAGATCTTTCGCATGTGCAGATGTTCGGTCAAAATTTGATGAACGGTAAAATCTGTTCAAATTTAATTGTTCACTCAACATTCCTAATGTTAAACGGCGGTCTGATCTTACAAAAGACTCCACACATTCGATGTTTTCGTCGGTTTTCGAGGTTAAAGGCCTCCCTGAGGGTTGTTCATCTTCAACGTTTTCTCTGTCTTCCAAAAATGATTTGTGCCAGCAAAAAACTTAAGCTTGGGATAAAGAATGTTCCCCATAGGCCTGTTTTAACTTTTCAAATGTCACACTTGTCGATTCTCCAAGCTTAACACAAAATTTAATGGCATAACGCTGCTCCAAATTCCGCTTTTCCATTCTGTGTAACGCACAAACAAAACACAACCTCACCTATAGCAGTCGAAAAAATCGCGTAGTTAACGGAAGGCGTTGAAACTCACACTGAGCGATGGGAGGGTACTCATACACGTGCTCATCAAGGACAACAGCGCAACGTTGCCAGATCACCTGCAATGTTGCCAGTCTCATTACTTGTCTGCCATACCTCGTATAAGAATCGTTACAATATTAAAAGCTGTAGGAGTCAAAGTTAAAATATATTACGTGAACTAATATAAAAAAGTATTCAAAAAATATTGATATATAATAATTTGATAATTTTGTTATGGCTATAAAATCGTGAGCGCTCTAATTTAATGACAAACGACAACAAATGTATAATGCACATAATTTGAGTCCTAAAAAGCAAGGACATACGATTATAACCAAAACAATTTGTCAAACTAGTAACCTAGAATATGAAATTGTTGAGATAATATACTATAACTTTGACTTTTACAGCTTATATTATAATAATGGAGTGTAAAATAGTTATTTTAAATCGTTTAGTGCCCGACTTTCGTGAAAATAGAAATCTTTTTCCAAAAAAAAATGTTATTAATTTTATTTGTAATTACAGACAGGTTATAATCATAATTGGGGCTGTAAAATAGTCGAATTATTTTATTCTACGGTAGGGTAGATTTGAATACAAGGTTCTTGTTTATATTTCTCGAAAAATGGTCAGATATTATTAAAAATTTTAATGTTTATATTCTTTAAAAAAGTGGCGTTTTTGTCAATAAATTTGAAACGAAATAGCGTGAGTTTGAGGTCGATCGTTAACAGCAATTATACGATGTTATAAATATTTGAATTGTTTTTTTTTATTATTATATTCCCGGGTCCGTCCTAAAGCCGGATGCACTGCGACCAGAGTAGGTCTATTGTGCTCACCCTAGACATTACAGCCACTCTGTCAACCTAGCCCCCTGGCTCAATCTGTACAGTCCTGCTAAGGAGTGAGTGAGTATTTCTCCCGGTTCCAATCTTACTGACCTGTCTAAATCTCACCAGTAACTCACAGTCACATATGATATGCTTCACCGTTTCCTCGGCTTGTCCACATAGTCTGCAGTCGAGGTTTCCTTTATATAGATTCATTCTATTCAGATGTACTTTGACGGCCATGTGTCCCGTCATTATACCCGTAATAGTCCTTGTAGTAGTTTACTTGCCAGTTTCGGGTCCGGATTCCCAATAAATAGCTTTCTGTGGTTTAAACCCTGTCTGGTCATCCAGTGGTTTTTATGTTCTCTTTTGATCCATTCTTTGACTGCTTCTCGGGCCGCGCACCGCGGCACCCCAAAGGCCGGTTCTGGACCAATGTATTGAGATGCTAACCCTGCTCTAGCTAGCTCGTCAGCTTTTTCATTTCCATGTATGCCTTCGTGTCCTGGTATCCACTTTAACATAATTCTGTTGTCTTTTGCCAGAATTTCCAGCTCACTCTGGCATTCCCAAACCAGCCTCGATGATACCTTTTAGCCCTTGAGGGCGTTTAGGGCTACCTGGCTGTCAGAGTAAATGAGGATTTGCTTCCCTTTGTCAGCTTTCCTGTTTATCTCGTCTGCGCACCGTAAGATTGCGTATATTTCTGCCTGGAATACTGTTGGGTATTTCCCAAGGGGAAGGGTTAGTTCCTTCCTTGGTTGTAACCCATATATCCCAACTCCAGTACCCTCACTAGTTTTTGAACCGTCAGTATACCAGATACTTGCACCCGAGAATGTTTCCGGTCTTTCTCTTTTACTTGCCATTCGATCCACTATTGTGACTTCAAACGGTATATTATAACGGTAGCTCGAGTTCATATGGTCCGTGTCCATTTCCAACTAAAGGCTCCTGATTTTTTTTACATATGTTTTTATGTCCTGACATCGTCCTTTGCGATTTTACTGTTGAGTGATTTAGTCGGTGGAGTCCCAGTCTTGCCTCTGCCTGAATCATTATGTGTAGCGGAGACAGATCCAGAATACACTCCATTGCCGAGTGAGGGTTGATTTCATGGCCCCAGTAATACACAAACAGGCGATCCTTTGTATTTCACTCAGCTTTGTCATGGTTGCTTTCTGCATTACCTTGGGCCACAAGACCAATTAAATTGTTAGTAAAAAAATTCCAGATAATCGTAAATACATAAAAATACATAAGGAAAACCTTGGTGTGTTCAAATATCTTGATTGATATACAAAAATCCAAAATGCAACCTCGGTTATCGCTCACCTAGAAACCGGGAAGCCTGGGAAAAGCCCTAATATGAAATGAAAAGGAAGTTTAATTTCATGAAATACTTTAATAAAAGGTTAAGTCGTAAAAGTGGATGTGGCAGAGATATCATTGAGAAACTCAACAAAAACTTCATTAAACATGATATAGGAGTGTATGAGATTAGAAATCACTTCGAAAGCTTTTCGGAGTAATTTCCAAACCGATATTTACACTATTAAAAAATGCATTCAAAGTTAAGTAAGGAAAAAAACTATCGCAGATAAGAGATCATTATCATATTTGGTAATCAAACAGCCATCGTTGCGCTCCAAGGTGGTCTAAGAATACTTAGAGGCACTAAACGAAACGGACAAGAACAACACAGTTACCTTCCTGTAGCTACCGCACAGTAAAAAAATTTTATGTAAAAAAAAAACGTTCATTGGTAATATATTGCCTTGTGTATCTAAGTTAAAACTTACTTGCATTTCAATGTAAAAAATATTTATGAATCACTAAGTAATTTTCGTATTCATATCATGTAATTTTTGTTGTTTTTCCGTGTCGATTTACTTGTTGTTAGATGTAGTGTAATCAACACATAATTTAAAAATATGTATTCCACCATGTCAGATTACGTAAAAATACGTATTCCACCATGTGAGATTACGTGAAAATACATTATAATATATATTAGAAAATTTAAGTCATCAAGTAAAAAGGGCCCCCCACACTCTTCTTATGAAAAAGTGACCCTGATTAAAGAAATTTAATTTTTAATATGATGCAATTTATGCCATCCTGGCTAAAAATTATCCTTGTAACAACTCGATAATCTTTAGAAGACCTATATTAAAAAATATATATTTCACAAAAAATAGATCACGGAAAAATTCAGCCTGCTTCCCTACTGATTATATGAGAAAATTCAAAATTATTTCTGAGAAGCTACAACATGATAAATTCCACAGTATATTGAATTTTAACCGAAGTAACAGAAAATAGGATATAAATTACATCATATTAAGAATTGAATATGTTTGACCAGGAATACTTAACCATAAAAAATGTGCAGGGCTCCTTACCTATCTGTTGTTAAAGGAATTCGTGAATTAAACATATGGATACGTCAGTAGGTAGGGACTTTCATTCATCTTCTAAATAAAACAACGAACAGTTGCTGTTAACGAAACTTTTATTATTATAATGATCTGTACATCAATAAAGATATAAAAGCTGACATGTGCATTTAAAATACTAACTATAAATTCCTGAACTTACCAATATCAAAGATTGCTGTAATTAAAAATTGTATTGAATATTTACTTAATAAATACTTAGTTTCTAATGTTAAATAAAGATTAGTAAACAAATTTAATGCCAGTGATAGACCCTCTTTACTTTCTTCATTTGACGGTACTTTATTGCCGTTATTTAAATATGTGATACTTTTTTCTATAGATTCAATATTGCCTCTATTAATGTTACTATCAGCAGAATTTTTGCAGTTTTCTAAATGCTCTCTGCAAAAATGAACCCTTAATGTGTTTTTAATACTAAAAATCGTTTCAGATTTACAACTAAATGGACACTGAAATATTTTTCTCGACTTACCTGCCAATATCCACTTGTAACTAAAACACAATATACTTTATAAAAAGAAACTATTGCACCAAACGTGTTACATATGCAGTTAGTATAAAAAATAATGGCCGACTACCACGTCTCGCTGCTTCTCTTGAGAGATGAGTGGGGGAAGCGTCTTGGGCGATTCAACATTATTTTACATTATTTTACATTATTTTATATTATTTTACATTATTTTACACTATTTTACAATTCTTACACTATTTCACATTATTTTACATTATTTTATATTATTTTACACTATTGCACATTAATTTATTGTTTTTATGTAATCATACTTGAAAGCATATGTAATGGGAAAAAATAAATTGTACACTTGGTAAAATTTGAATAGCAGTAAAAGTATTTAGATGTAGATTTACATGCGTTTTTTACTGTGCGGGACATACTAGATAGGAAAAAAATGAAATAATAGACAAATTCGCAAACAAGAGAGCCACCATTTCTGCGACCTGAACACTTAGCGGAAATAATAATAGCGTAATACGGAAAGAACTAAAAAAGAGAAAGATAATATGAGTTCTAATTCTTAGGTCAACTTGTGATTCTAACAGGGCTCTGCCATCTGAGGAGGCACCTAAAGAATGCAGATTTTGCGAGAAAGAGGACGAAACTCATATCAGTATGTAATACCTGGGAGCGTGTCGAAGAAAAGAGGAAGATCTAATCAATTTGAAGCTGTTCCACAATTGGAGTTTCCTTGGAGAGAAATGATTGGAGGGCCTGCTATAGTTAGCCGAGTGCCTCCAACGACTTGTCGGCAGAAGGGTAATACAACTGATCTTTCAGATCGTAGTGCACACATTTCCATCTCCACATACTATATACACAAATTTAGCAATAAGAGAACGAAAAGATGACTGTCGAAACAGAATTTGAAGAATCATGATACAAATTTTAAAGGTCAATAAAAAGCACATATGATTTGATAATTAACTACAATACCATCTTTTTAGCTAATAAAAATATTTCCTTGTTAGATCGGAAGAGATCATAAATTATGCTTATTCGTAAAACCACGTAAAAAATGCGCCAACTACTCTTCCTCCAAGGTTGTATGTAAGAAACTGCGTATTATATAGAGAATTTATAGTCTGAAACATTTTTTGTACAGAATCGTATAATCTACAAACTTGGTATTAACTTGCCATTTAAGAGATAGGTATTTGCAAAAAAACAATTTTTTTGGCCTCGAATAAAAATTTTAACAAAAGTGCGATCGATAACGACTTTTCATATTTCATTTTTAATATCTGTATACAGATTTCATGTTCTACCGGAAATTTTTCGACGTTAGACATCTATTTTTCATAGATAAATAATTGTAAATTTTTTGAATCTGGATACAGTAGTTAGCATATATTCAATTAGAATTATGGATTGAATATCTAATTAAGGTTATGTTCATTAGCATTATGATGTTCACCTGATAATACCCATATTACATATTACATGTTTAAATTAATCAGTCAAGCATGAAAGTGCTACCGAGCGTTCGATGACAACTGTAACTACAACCTGAAAGCTTTGGATAAAAGCTATAACTAATTTTTAGATAATTAGAAATATTTATGTCGATAAAAAGTTAAAACTCAATACAGAAGTGGTTTAGCTCACGTATTATTTTTCTTGCTGAGACAAAGCTGAACAAAATTTTTCCTATAATAGTAATTAGCACACATCAACCATTTCAACGAAAAATCCTTATTTTTCACACTGTGTTAAATTTTATGACAATATCGGTTTTAAAAGGTGTGAAAAACAAATTTGCCTTAAATGTTAAATGAAAATACTTACTCGGGGAGTCCAGTGGGTTTTCGTAGTCGACGAAGAGGTATGACTCAACTAAAGTTTTTTGTATGTATTTTGATCCCCTGATTATGAATATTGACGGTGAATTCTCAAAAAATGGTCAGGAAATTTGTTAAACAAAAAAATTGTTGATATTTAAGGGGTCTTTTAGGTTACAATTTTTCAAGAAAAAAAATTTTTTTAGTCATTTTTTTTAATAGAAAGAAAAGAGATATCATTTTATAATTTTGCACATATATTTATTCGTAATTTAAGTATACAAAAATATTTTTTTTGGATTTTTTTACGGATTTTTTTACCCATAATAATTTTTTAAAAAAAAACATCAAAAAATGACGGCGGACGTGGTTCCAGGTGACTGAATCGTGTCAAAAAAAAATACCAAATTAATCCTTGTTCATGTGCCCATGGTCGGTACCGGATTGATTTTTTTTCATCAAAAAATAACAAAATGGCGGCCATTTAAAAAAATCCATTTCTGAGGGTGAAAAATCGGGTGAAAATCGGAAAATTTGTTACCGATCAAAGTGATTTCGGTACCGACCATGGGCACTTGAACAAGGATTAATTTGGAATTTTCTTTTTTTTTCAGACGATTTAGTCACCTGGAATCACGGCCGCCGTCATTTTTTTGATGTTTTTTTTTTAAAATTGTTATGGGTAAAAAACCTATAAAAAAATCCAAAAAAATTTTTTTTGTATACTTAAAGTACAAATAAATATATGTTCAAAATTATAAAATGATATCTCTTTTCTTTCTATTAAAAAAACATTAATAAAAATTTTTTATTTTTGAAATATTGTAACCTTAAAGACCCCTTAATTTTTTTTTAAATAAAAAATATTTTTACATTTCTTGGTCAATTCTAAGGAAAAATGTCTTTTGAGATTTTAAAAATCGTTAAGAATTTGAAAAATTACATTTCTTGGCATCTTTCAGCATGAATAACTTTTGATTAAATACATATTTTCAAATTGTATGCCCAACAATTAATTGCTCAAGTAAAGAACTTACGAGCTGGGATTAATCGAAATTGCTTTTTAACGCTAAAAACAAGTAGCGTTTCATTATTTATAATGTACGCACCACCATGTATGAAGGAAAGTGGAACTCTACTTAAAGGTGCTCTCAGCTAGTACACATAACCCATTACAGCTGATAGGTTTGGCTAATTGTGGCATTAATATTTTCAATACATTTTATCTACAAATCCTACTCAAAACTAAATCAAAAACAACAAATCAGAGAAACAGGATAGTGAGTCGAGAGGAGGCACAGACTCAGGGAAGCGAGAAAACCAACCAGACAGAACAAAGGTACAACCTGCGCAAGAGCCAATTTATAAAAAGGCCGATAGAGGACCAGCACGCTCATTCCAAGCCGACCAGCTGTCGAGGAAGCATCACTTGAAAATCCCAGCTGAGAAGTTGGCGAAACGTCGTGAAGACTTTTCTACTGACAAACGGATTACAAACCGGAAAAACACCAGTACACATTCCACCACCCGTGAAAACCTTCGATACAACATATATATATATATATATATATATATATATATATATATATATATATATATATATATATATATATATATATATATATATATATATATATGTATATATATATATATATATATATATATATATATATATATATATATATATATATATATATATTTGCTTTCTATTTGAGTGCTTATATACTGTACAAACTTGTCCACTGCCGAATCATGACACTCTCTTCCTTCCTTTTCCTCTTCTGCCTTCGATTTTTCCTTCAGTGTTGTAATTGAAGTTCGTACTTTGTGTTTCGCATTATATGCCCAGATACGCTGTTTTTCTCTTCTTGATTATGTTAAACAGTTTTTTGTCCCTGTTAATGCGTCTCAAAACATTTTCATTCCTTATTCGAGCTGTTCGCGATATTTTGAGACTGTGGTGATACAGTCACATCTGAAATGCCTCTAGTTTGTTTAGACCCTTTGTTTTGAAGGTCCAGCTTTCTTCACCATAAAGTAGTACTGACTAAACATAATATTTTCGGAATTAAAATCTGAGATCTATATCGAAATCTGGGAATATATCTATCTATGTACCATTTGATTTCGTGTTCTAACGACCATTCTTCCGAAGAGCCATATTCCCAAGTACCTAAACTTATCTACTGATATCAGAATCGCTACGGACCTCCATCAGGGTTTCCTCTGACTTCGTCTTGACTAGGCATAGTTCACCATCTTTCGGGTCCCATACATATATATATATATATATATATATATATATATATATATATATATATATATATATATATATATATATATATATATATATATATGTATATATATATATACATATATATATATATATATATATATATATATATATATATATATATATATATATATATATATATATACAGGGTGTCCAAGATAAGGATCCTAACCATGGGGATCTCGGAAACAGTTGGAGATACGAGGTCGGTTAAATTAGAGAAAAGTTGCGCAATTTAGTGCTAAATCAAACGCAATTTAAAAATTTTAAAAATTCAAAATACTTCCGGAGATTTCCGGAAAAAACCGAATTTTGGCAAAATCGTTTTTAATTTTTGTAGGCTTTATTTAAAGAGATATCAAAAAATAAAAGGTAGATTCTTCTTGCCACTTTTTATTTTTTATAATTTGGTCTAAACAAAATTTAAATCCGACGTTTCGTTTCTGAGATACCATCATGAACTTTCATTTTTTATATGGAACAAAAAAAAGTATCCCATGTATTTGATAGCATTTTTTATTACAAATTCAACGGTGTATCACACTTGCATATCAAGTGAGTAGTTCATTGGCTTTTATAAAACTGATATACCTTTCTCTCTCGCTCTCATGGAGCTCTTATGGAAAGTACTTGAACTACGTATTCGATATGCAAGGGTGATACATCGTTGAATTTGTAATAAAAAATGCTATCAAATACATGGGATACTTTTTTTTGTTCCATATAAAAAATGAAAGTTCATGATGGTATCTCAGAAACGAAACGTCGGATTTAAATTTTGTTTAGACCATATTATAAAAAATAAAAAGTGGCAATGAGAATCTACCTTTTATTTTCTGATATCTCTTTAAATAAAGCCTGCAAAAATTAAAAACGATTTTGCCAAATTTCGTTTTTTTCCGGAAATCTCCGGAAGTGTTTGAAATTTTTAAATTTTTTTAACTGCGTTTAATTTAGCACTAAATTGCGCAACTTTTCTCTAATTTAACCGACCTCGTATCTCCAACTGTTTCCGAGATCCCCATGCTTAGGATCCTTATCTTGGACACCCTGTATATATATATATATATATATATATATATATATATATATATATATATATATATATATATATATATATATATTTCTTTGATATTTTCTTGGGTATAGGTTTTTTCATTTGAAAATTAAAGACGACAATTTTTCTGACGTTTCGCTCTACATAGTGAGCTTCTTCAAAATTATGGTATATTTTCTTTCATCTACAAAATTACAATTTTTTTTTAACATATATCTCAATAATTGTTTTACATACCTACTACATTTATATTTTTAAGTTAATATTTAAAAATTAATAAAAATAAACAGATTTTACAACAGTCTTAAAATTAAAACAAAACGATACAAAGGTTAAAACAGTCAAAAATATAAAATTAGTACATACCCTGAAAATTTTTATGGTTGGATTACTTTTTATAACAGCAAAAAATAGGAAAAAAGATTTTTTTTTAATTAACCTTACATTATAACACACCGTATATATACCAACTATCAGAAAAAATAAAATATATTTTAGGTAAGCATAACATAACGGTATATCACAGGAGAAAAATTTACTGGGATCACTTTATACGAAATTAAAAAGCCGAGTTCCCACAAAAAAAAAGAATCTAACGTAATATATGCAATTCCAAGCCTAAACTGTCCTAAGGAATACATTGGCATAACGACACAATATATTGAAAATAGAATTAATGGACACAAGTATACTAAAAACGCATCGACATCTTCACATAAACATGAGCAAACAACTAAGCATGAAATCGATTTCACCCACATTTTAGATGCAGACAGAAATTATCACAAACTTCTCATCAAAGAAATGATATATATAAAAAGAGATAAAAATGCTGTAAATGACAAACAAGATGTCAAAAACCAAAGTCAAATTTACGACAATTTAATTTTTTAATAAGACATACTTGAAGCGACACTATAATAAATATTAGAAATAATGTAATGATGCTTGGCACGATTTCGTATAAACTCATATAAATCAAAGAATGTTATTTAAAAAAAAATCTTTTTTCTTATTTTTTGCTGTTATAAAAAGTAATCTACTCATAACAATTGCATACCAAGTTTGTAATAATTGAATTTATTTTTAACACACACACAAAGCTACTTTCAGGGTATGTCCTAATTTTATATTTTACAACCTTTGTATCGTTTCGTGTTTCAATTTTATAAGACTGTTGTAAAATCTGTTTATTTTTATTAATTTTAAATATTAACTTAAAAATACAAATGTAAGAGGTATGTAAAACAATTACTGAGATATTTGTTTATAAAAAAAAATTGTAATTTTGTAGCTGAAAGAAAATATACCATAACTTTGAAGAAGCTCACTCTGTAGAGCGAAACGCCAGAAAATTTGTCGTCTTTTGATTTTCAAATGAAAAAACCTATACTTAATATATATATATATATATATATATATATATATATATATATATATATATATATATAGAGGTATAGAACTTTAAGTTAGCAACACTTTTTTAACTGGCGGCCATTTTGTCAGCTGTCAAGTGATTTATGTTTAGTTTGGTTTGGCGTTTCAACATGAATAGACTGACGCCTGAACAACGCTTCCAAATTGTGCAAATTTATTTTGAAAATCATGGTTCTGTTCGAAATACGTATCGCGCACTATGGAACATTTTCGCACCACGTTTACTCTAAATGATAATACTCATCCATAGAGACGTCGTACAGTGCGTACAGAAGAAGTCATTGCTGTTGTAGAGCGTAGCGTAGAGGAAGACCCGAATCAGTCTATCCGCCATCGTGCACAGGAATTGGATATGTGTCCATTCACTTTATGGAAGATTTTGCGGAAAGATCTTGGTTTGCGTGCTTACAAAATCCAATTCGTGCAAGAATTGAAGCCACACAATTACCTAGCAAGGCGTAGATTCGGTGAATGGGCCCAAAACAAGATTGCCGTTGATCCCGATTTTCATAAGCGAATTTTGTTTAACGATGAAGGTCACTTTTGTTTGAATGGATACGTCAATAAACAAAACTGTCGTATTTGGAGTGATGATAATCCTCAAGTGTATGTTGAGACACCGTTACATCCAGAAAAACTGACTGTTTGGTGTGCTTTATAGGCTGGTGGAATCATTGGTCCGTACTTCTTTAAAAACGATGCTGGTCAGAACGTTACAGTCAATGGTGACCGCTATAGAGAAATGATTACTGACTTTTTCGTTCATCAATTGAACAATCATGATGTGCAGGAGCTGTGGTTTCAACAAGACGGCGCAACATGTCACACAGCTCGTGCCACAATTGGTTTATTGAAGGAAACGTTTGGTAACCGCATAGTTTCATATATATATTTATTTATTTTACAAAAAAAAACAATAGTTTTAATTATTAACAATTTTTTTATTTATAATAAATTACCTGACTATTTTTCGGGAATCCACTCTCAATGTTCGTAATCAGGAAGTCGAATGCACTTAAAAAACTTGGGTGGAGCCATATCCCTTCATCAGCTAAAAAAACCTGCTGGACTCGTGGTCTAACTCATTTGCTTTAGTAGCCATAACTTTGCTTCGATCGTCAAAACCCACATAAATAAGTAATTCGTTTTTTTTTTGTGGGGAATGTTCAAAAATGAATATTGTGGAATTTTCGAAAAAATGTGGTCTACCATTAATTTCCGTCATTACTACAATATTATTTAGAAAATGTTCATATCCTAAGTTAAGTATAATGTCAACCATTGGAATGTTGCTCGTTTCAAATATTAAAATATTTTAATCATTAACTGCTTCGAGGAGCGGGATCCATTTATGGTATATAATTTTGACACTGATATAAAATAGTAACATTGTAATGAAGATTATTTTAATTAGACAATAACGAATAAAGATTACAGTGATTTCTTTTTTTGTTCACAATTAATTTTGTAATAGAATATTTATACTCTATTCAAGAACTAGAGAGAGTAATAAAACTATCATTGAAACCTTCGACGTACCTGCTCCAATGCTACAGGTAACTGAGGACTGTCATAAATCTAATTATATTTCATAATATTTTAGGCTTTTATAAATTTACTAGAACAATAAAATTTCTCATAGTTCAGTTTAATTTCTGTCAGTGAGCAAAGGAAACCTTACAGTGATTAGTCTTGTTTGCGCTTATTTTTATATATTATTTGAGATTATTGAGATATCGAAAAGATGTGGCTTCCACCTCTATAATTATCCCAAAATCGTTAATCCAGGGCATTTTTTCCTCAACGATAAACTTATTACGATGAATGTTTATGATGCCTTAATACATCAATATCCAGCTAATAATGTTAAAATATCTATCGAGATGTGTTCCAAAATGGTAGGAGTTGGAAAATCTGCTAGATACCGAATGCTGAAGGAAAAAAAGATTACTGGAATTATTAATGCTCCCAAGCCAGATTCGGTCACAGGAATACGAAAAACCCCGTTGGAAGAAGAGATGAAAACTACAATAAGAAAAGTTGTACATATATTTTATTATGAGAAGCAGATCCGAACCGTCGACAAAATTCTAACTAACATCAATGAAGATCGGGATTTACCTGAAATTAAAAGATCTGAGCTCTGGAAATTGCTCAGAGAACTTAATTTTTGCTGGAAAAACCCGATAGGGAATCTGTTCTTATAGATGGACCGGAAACTGTCCATTGGAGAAGGAAATATCTCCGAACAATTAAGCAACATCGCGATATGGTTCAAATAAAAGATTGAGTTGTTAGAAATTAGAAAATTAATGATTTAACTGAACTTATGATATATTTTTTTGAATTAAGTTACTGAGTAAAAAATGTGTGAACTATATAATAAAAGAATAAAACAAAATGTACAAACTCGATCACATAATCGGTGAGATAGCGGAACCAGTTATAATTAATTTGACCGAAGATAGCTCCACTGACTTTGATCACGAATTAGATACGAAATGTCTACCAGTGTTTACACAATTTTTATTTAAATTTTTGTATTTGTTGTATATATATATATATATATATATATATATATATATATATATATATATATATATATATATATATATGTTAATGCGGATTTCACGGATTCCTCCGTGTGAGATGCAATAGCAGTGGATATATCCACATTATGCCGTTGTAGTGCTGAAATCACATTCAGCAAACATACAACTATATGCAGCTCCGCGTATGAATGAAGCAAAATGCGAACAGTAAATGCATATGATGGAGAGAAGTTTGCATTTACTGTTCGCATTTTGCTTCATATATATATATATATATATATATATATATATATATATATATATATATAAAGGGTTTTCCAATAAGAGGTGTTATTTTGATATTCAAAGAAAAATGCCATTTTTTAAGATAAATGATCGGATATTTATTACATTATAAAAAGGAAGGTATGCCGTTAATGATGGAAAATAACATCAGCCAAATGACCACCACGACCATGCCTACAGGACCATATCCTTTTCATGAAACTTTCCATAACCAAATCGCAAAGTGGCTGCCCTATGTCCTCGATAGCCTCACGAATTCCATCTTTGAGGTCTTGAATCGACGCTGGGCTGTTGGCGTAGACCTTGTCTTTCACGTGGCCCCAAAGGAAAAAATCGCAAGGTGTCAAATCACAAGATCTCGGTGGCCAATTGTGATCACCTCTTCGAGAGATAACACGGCCCGGAAACTTTTCCCGTAAAAGATCAATGGTTTCGTTGCTTGTGTGGCACGTAGCGCCGTCTTGTTGAAAGTAAACGTGGTCCAGATAAATACCATCCAATTCCGGCCATAAAAAATCATTAATCATCTCTCGATAGCGCAATCCATTCACCGTAACTGTTGCTCCAGCCTCATTTTCGAAAAAGTAAGGTCCAATGACCCCGCCAGACCATAAACCGCACCAAACAGTCACACGTTCAGGATAGAGAGGCTTTTCAACAATAACTCTTGGGTTTTCCGAGCCCCAGATGCGACAATTTTGTTTGTTGACGAAGCCACCGAGGTGGAAATGGGCCTCATCACTGAAGATGATTTTTTGATGGAATTCCGGATCATTTTCATGCATTTCAAGAACCCAATCAGCAAAGGCACGACGTTGTTGATGATCGGCCGGCTTGAGTTCTTGCGTTAACTGAACTTTATAAGCCTTAAGACCCAAATCTTTATGCAAAATACGGTGTAATGACGTTTGTGGAATCCCTAATTCCAAAGAACGACGAGGAATGGACAAACCTGGGTTTTCTTCAACACTTTCGGCTACAGCAGCAATATTCTCGGCTGTTCTTGAGCGACGTGCACGGGTTTTCTTCTTCACATAACTAACTTGTCCCAACAGCTCGAATTTTTTCACCAATTTCTTTATTGCGCTCCGACAAGGTGCTTCATGACGACCCAAAAATGTTCGAGTTTTACGAACCGTCTCTGCCAAATTTTCACCATTTTTATAGTGAATTTTAATAATTTCAATGCGTTGTTGAAGCGTGTATCGTTCCATCTTTATTTATGGCGTAGTTTCTACTTGTCAAACGTCAAAAACTTACAGCTTCAAAAGTGACATCTACCGAAATAGCGGGCTTTTCAAAATGACACCTCTTATTGGAAAACCCTTTATATATAAACCCAATTGGGCGTAAATTTTTTATTATTTTATTATTGTATTTGTGTCATTTTCTTAAGCGTGTAGAATTAACATGTTTGTTTTATTTTTTTGGGGCTATCGGATTTCCATATAATAAAGTAAATTAAAGTAAGATGTCATTACAATAGAAATAAAAATAAATAAGTATAATTTTAACCATAACATATAATAAATAAACTGAAACGTCAAATGTCCTAAAAGCGTTTTTAATTAATAATAAAATGACCGATAGCCACAAAAAAAATTTAATAATATATGGGCGAATTTATTTTTTATATATGTTTAACTTCTTGCATTTATGATAATAAGTATTTTTTAAGTATTTAAATTATGACTTAAAATTTTTTGAGACAATAAGGGTATGTTTTAGTCTGAATGTGCCTAAAACGGTTTCTATGCCAAATCTAAATATAATAAAAATACAGTTTTGATATGTGTTAAATATGGCAAAATTATATATATTTTGTAATATATGTGAAATATTAAGAAATCATTAGAAATAAAATAATATTATAACAACTTAGTTCTATTTTGAGCATACGACCGAAATAATATTCTATGCCATAAACACTTAGTGATAAAATAAACCTATTTTCGACGCCTATGATGATTAAAATAAATTCTTGTCTTTTTAACACTTCACACTTCCAAATAACTATTATTATCCAACCCAAATAGTCCATTATTATAGACCGGTATTTTTTATTATAAAATTTCTAACCCATTCCTTTAAAGAATATATGTGTCCAACAGATTTTGCCAAAGATACTGGATTAAAGCCGAGGAAAAAAAGGGTCAAAAATGATTTATTACTTTCTCTAGTTCCTGAATAGACTATATGTTTGTTATTTTGTCTAACACAAGAAAAGTTTTCAAAATAATGACATTAAAAAATTGATAAATTCTGGTAGTGCGAATTTTATAGTATTATAATATTATAGTACTGTAGTAATATAATTTACAAGCCAAACGGCTTCGCACTCCCTCCAGGGATTACTTACTCATACCAGGCATACAAAGACACCAAAAGTATGAAGCTCTGTGGGAACCATTTCCATGTTATTGGGTCCTAGGTGACGTTGTCTGCTGTATTTCCTACGAACTTTCGGACGGTTCGTGCGGTTGCTAGAAGAATTGCTTTCTGCATCGGCTTATACAGATGCTCACTAAGGCCCAGTCCCATGATGTTCTGCAGGAGGTTCTTTGGTATCACTCCAGTTGTTGACAGTATTATGGGAATCGTTTGGACGCTGTTCATTGCCCATTGTCTTCGGATTTGCACCTCCAGATCTCTGTATCTGGTGATCTTCTCGTTGGATTTTGGCCTTAGGTTGTTGTTGTTAGGTACAACAATGCCGATTAGTGTAGTTCGCCTAGAAGTTTTATCTATAAGTATAATGTCTGGTCTATTAAAAGCTACTGTTTGATCCGTCACAACCGTTCGGTCCCAATATAACTTGAACTGGTTGTTCTCACGAATAGGCTGCGGATTGTACCTGTAATAAGGCACTTTTCCTACCTGTAATAGGTTTAACTTTTCTGCTAACTTTTGGTGCAGTATTTTAGCGGCTAAGTCGTGTCTTTCCTTATACTCGGTTGCGGCAAACGCTTGGCATCCTCCAGTTATGTGCTGAATTGTTTCCGATGTTCGACAGCCATATCTGCATTGGTCATTTTCTATTGAGGGATCTCTAATGATGAACTTTCGATAGTTCTTCGTCGGAATCACCCGGTCTTGGATAGCTAACAAGAAGCCCTCCGTTTCCGGAAATATCTGTCCTGAAATCAACCAGTAGTTCGACGCTGAGTTGTCGACATTGTCCTGATTGACCTCATTTGGATGCCGTTCATGAAGTGGCTTCCGTAGCCAGGTTTGTAACTTCTCTCTCTGTAGTATTATATTATTAAAGTATTATAGTATCACACAGAGTGATATTTATCTGAATGCTAGCTTACTTTCAACTAAATTTGGTACTTTTCGGTTTTTTTTAGGATGAGAAATGAAGATATGATTATAGTTTCGAAGCACATTGCAGAAGACACAACCAGCGCTTCATAACTTTTTTGTGCCACGCAATATTAAAATGCTAATTAAAAATTCTTATTCCTAGACACCTTTTATCCAAAAAAGTTATACCTTTGAGCAGCCGTTTCTGGGATAATCGCATTTAAATGTAGACGAGACTTGTCGTAACCCTTCTTCACAGTTTATAAAGGCGAAGTATTTTAGTTTTGTCCTACTTCAATTCAAAATATACTACTAAATTAGAAATATGTTGCTGAATTGCGTCAAGAGAAATTAAGTCGTAATTTTCACATAATGTAAATTTTTCCATCGTGATGGCAAATGAAAAAGTATTTTTTATGTTGTAGTTATTAATGACCTTGAAAATGTTAGCTAGATAATTTGAAAACTTGTACGTTACTGAATTAACCGAACTTATGATTAATTCGTGTACAATAAAGTGAAAATTCACCCCTCAATGAGCATAATTCGTAAATTCGTACTTTTAAGACAAAACATTCACTTTAAGGACTGTTTTTAACAATTTGTTAAAGATATGTCACGCTCAGAATATACTCCCTATTTCTTTTTAATAACTGGAATAATGGTTAGTCAATTATCAAAGGGATGAGTAAGTGCGAGGTTTCACGTGTTTTTTTTTCTTAAAGAAAAAATAAGCAATATTTTGTTAGTGTAGTATTAAATTTTATTACACTACGTAGCCGCCTACCTTGTTCACTATACAGAGTGGGTCTCAAGCCAATAAAACAAATAAAAGTTTAAGATTTATTAGATGAACGTACATAGATAAGCCAATTTATTGTAGCTTATTGCATGATGCAAACGTATTGCATAAATAAAGTTATATGGGAACCAATATTTTTCGTCATGCTACACATTAAGGATCCAAGGGCTATAATAAATAATCGATATGGAGGATGCACGTCATTCTACGACAATTCATAATTTATATTTATGTAGCCTACCCCAACAACGGCAGTCGATAAACGACGAATGAACTCATGAATAACTTGAAAGTGGGTTTCTGTGCCCTTGTTATTTGCTGCTTTATTCATTTTTATTAATGTTTATTAATTTTTAACATTGTTATGTTCCTTTTTATCTACAATCAATAATTAAAAGGATATTATTTTCTGCTTTAACATGGATATACCGAAATTGTAGATATTGTGTAATAGATTTTGCCAGATTACTAAAAAGAGAAAAGTTTTAAAACGAATTTATTTTTTATGGAAGTTAGATATTTTATTAGTCAGTTTTATTTTACTATTGATATTGTTACAATTTGTAACATATATTGGAATAGTCATTTTTTTACTCCTACACAGATATTTTCATGGGTGACAGCTTCGGTGAAACTCAACCAAATCAATGTGTTTGAAATCAAAGATCCAAACATATTCGTGAAATTTTCGGATATTTTTGTTATCACTATTGCTTCAGAGTCATTTTAAATAAACTTATACAGGTATTTGCGGATGTGATTCGTCTAGTAGGCAATTATTTTCACTTCTTCTAAAAATGTTGACGTTTAATTCATATGAATGGCCTTTATAGTTCCCTTGCACATTTTTTAACCGAATTATTCCTTACAAAATATAGAAACTAAAGGGAACTAAGTTATTTGATTGTGAAATAAGTACGTGATAGTAATTCGCGTTTGTTCCCCCCTCCATTTAAGGCAACCGTATGCCATTAGATAATGAAGTGACATAAATCGTCGAGAGTGTGCCAGTATTGCAAATAAATAAAGGCATACAAGTCGATGCGTGCACGATTGAAATCTAATAAAAAGTAAGAATTTAGAAATTCTTCTCGTTACTTATTGAGTGTTTTTTTCCGAATGGTATGCTTATTCCTAAAACTACAATTTTCTTTTTAATCGTGATGGTCATAAAAAATTGTACAATAAAAAATATTTTTTGTACGCATGGTATTTGCTAAAATAAAGCTCAATACAATTTTCGACAAAAATCATAAAAACACGTGTTTTTCGTTTAAAATACGTATAAATATAATTTTATATGCAAATTTTAAGCATAAATAATAATAATAATAATATCGCCCATTGTGGTTCTGCCTTGCAATGAACCCGCTATCACGCCGTTTGAACTCCACCAGATACGGCTTTAGTATTAGAAATAATAACGAGGAGGTAGTAAGGGTAAATCATCTTCTATACATGGATGATCTTAAACTGACGGCTGCTACCAGAAGCCAGCTGGAGCAAATGCTTAAAACTGTAGAGGAGTTCTCCGGGGATATCGGAATGCAATTTGGACTTGACAAGTGCCGTATTTTGAACATCGTTAAAGAGAAGATACAACCAGAGGATTTTGAAATGCAGAATTGTGAAACTATAGCTGCAATGGAGGCAAACCAAACATACAAATATCTAAGTATGAAACAGGCTAAAAGAATTGACCATCGCACTATGAACGCTGAATTGACAGCCGAATTTGTCAGGAGGGTAAGGCGGGTATTACGAACTAATTTAAATATTAAAAATTTGTTTAAGGCGCTCAACACGTATGCTTGCTCAGCGCTGAGCTACTCCTTTGGAATTGTAAAATGGAGCAGGACGGACATCCAAAACCTGCAAAGAAAAATAAGGACACTTCTAACAAAAGCACAAAAATATCACCCTCGGAGTGCTATTGAACGTACAATGCTTCCAAGACACCAAGGAGGGAGAAGATTGGTCGATATTGGTAAGCAGCTCGACCAACAAATAATAAACTTACGTTCATATTTCCACAGGTAACCGGACTCTTCCACACTACATCGAGCAATATGCGAGGCAGATGATTCAACGCGGCTACAGTTGAGGGAACAAGATATTACTTCTCACCACCAAACAGACCAAGAGAAGTTACAAACCCGACTACGGAAGCCACTTTATGGACGGCATCCAAATGAGGTCGATCAGGACAATGTCGACAACTCAGCGTCGAACTTCTGGTTGATTTCAGGACAGATGTTTCCGGAAATGGAGGGCTTCTTGTTAGCTATCTAAGACCAGGTTATTCCGACGAAGAACTATCGGAAGTTCATCATTAGAGATCCCTCAATAGAAAATGACCAATGTAGATATGGCTGTAGAACATCAGAGACAATCAAGCACATAACTGGAGGACGCCAAGCGTTTGCCGCAACCGAGTATAAGGAAAGACACGACTCAGCCGCTAAGATACTCCACTAAGAGTTAGCAGAAAAGTTAAACCTATTACAGGTAGGAAAAGTGCCTTATTACAAATAGAATTCAGAGCCTATTCTTGAGAACAACCAGTTCAAGTTATATTGTGACCGAACGGTTTAGACGGATCAGACAGTTGCTCCTAATAGACCAGATATTATATTAATAGATAAAATTTCTAGGCGGACTACACTAATCGACATCGCTGTACCTAACAACAACCTAAGACCAAAATACAACGAGAAGATCGCCAAATACAGAGATCTGGAGGTGCAAATCCGAAGACAATGGGCAATGAACAGCGTCCAAACGATTCCTATAGTACTGTCAACAACTGGATTGATACCAAAGAACCTCCCGCAGAACTTCAAGGGACTGGGCCTTAGTGAGCATCTGTATAAGCCGATGCAGAAAGCAATTCTCCCAGCAACAGCGCGAACCGTCCGAAAGTTCGTAGGAAATACAGCAGCCCATGTCACCTAGGACCCGATAACATGGAAAGGGTTCCAACAGAGCTTCATACTTTTGGTATCTTTGTATACCTGGTATGAATGAATAATCCCTGGAGGGAGTGCGAAGCCGTTTGGCTTGTAAATCATAGTATAATATTCTTTTCATGATCAATAAAGCTAAGATCAAAGTGGCCATGACAACAAATGAAAAAAAAGGAATTAAATTTATTTGGTTGTATTGTCAAAATGCGAGCTGAAAACTTGTCTTTGCAAGAAAAAATTGAAATAATTTTAATTATTGAAGAAGAATATCACGGTTTTCGTGAGATAGCAGATATTCTAACAATAGATATAATAAAAATATTCGCTGTTCCACTTTATTAAGAATTGTAAATAAATTTAAATACAGTAGATTGGTGGATAATAAATACAAGATTCCCCATCAAAAAATTGTGACTACCGAAGAAAATAATTTAAATGTTAAATTATCAATAAGTGAAGTTGTTACGGTGAAGCAGATATCTCAGAACAATCGATTAGAAGAAACATAGAAGTACCTACCACACAAACCCAAATTTATTCACATGCTTCAGGAAAGGACTTTAGATGCTAGGATTGACTTGTGTTTTTGGTTTCAAGGCAAAAAGGAGAATGAAAAACACCTATTATTTACAGACGAAGCAATCTTCACAAGACACGGTGTTGTAAGTTCCCAGGATTGCATGTGGTGAGCTGACCGAAATTCTAACTTTATAATTCAATATAAAAATCAAGTATTCATTTAAAATCAACGTTTGGTATGGTATAATAAATACTCAAATAGTGAAGTCATATTTCCTCCAGAAAAATTCAAATGCCGCTAGATATTTAAACTTTTCCGACTTTATGGATCATCTACATTTAAATTTTAGAGAAAATCTTCATTTTCAACAAGATAAAAGAACAAGTACAGGAATGGCTAAATCAACAATTCCCCAACAAATCGTTCGGGCGATTTTCAGAAAATCTTTGGCCTCCAAAAATACTGGACATTATCCCAATGGACTTTTTTTCTGTAGTTACTCAAAAAAATCAAGTGTATAAATATCTGAAAACTTAGATCATTAAAAAAATGTTATTAGACATTGTATCGCTTGAATCAAAACTGCTTTTTTAAGGAGTATAACAAGAGAATTCAACACAAGAACTATAAAATATATAGAAAATGGAGGAAGATACGTAAAAATGTAAAGTTATCATTGTTAATGTAAATAGTTCTATTTGATTGTTTTATCCACTGTCCATTTATGGTTAAACTCAATTAGGTGATTCCCGAAAGTCATTCGATAATTAAAAATTATGGTTATATTGTTTATGAGATAATATAAAGATAAGTTAGTATGTACAGGGTGAGTCAACGATTGGATGAAGTAGGTTTGTGCCTTTTCGGTGAAATTAACAAAGAAACTATATTTATTGTTTGATACAGTTTATTTTTACGCAGATTTTAAAAATATTTAGGACTCTACAGGGTGAGCCAAAAAACTAGGACAGCATAAAGTTGTATTTTTTTAAATAGAACACCCTATATACGAATCGTATTTTCGATTTAGCTTATAATTTTAAATCTTTTTTATTAAGGGTTTACTATAACAAAACTTTATAGTTTCTGAGATAATTAAGTTTAAAGAAAAAAAGTCACATTTTCAAGCATCAATTCAATCCTAAATAACGTTTTCAATTTTGTGACAAATATATTCAAATTTGGAATTTAGCAAGACCAAGGACAAGTTAATATAATTTTTACCTAATATTTGCAATAAAAGCTACAGGGTGTTGAACACATCGGCTCAAATTTAAACAAGTTTAAATGAATAAATATCTTTTTTTTTTAAATGGTACACCCTGTATATTTTCATGTTATTTAATAGAGTAATAAAAACCCTAAAAGTTTTGTTCAATATATCCTATATCTATTTATAATAGTTTTTGAGATATTTCAGTTTTTCTTATTTTCCATACTTTTTTACAGAAATAGTCTTCATTATCATAGTAGCCATGACAAAAACAATGTAAAAGAACATTTTTCTGTGTGTCAAATTTATAACCGCAATCGCTTCTTTTGGTTTTTATGTAGTGTAGTTTGGTTTTTTTTTTGCATTCATCTTATATTGTAAAATGAATTTTCCAAAGAATGAGTTAATAGATATGATTTATACAATAAGAGAGGCTCAAAAAAAAATTGCCTTCTTGCTCAAAGAATTTACAAAATGAAGTATCCTGATCGACGCCAGCCTAATACCCATACTTTTCAAAACTTAATGCAAAGATTTGATTCTTCTGGTACTGTTGATTATCCAAAACGTAAAGTGGTCAACAAATCAGTAACTAATGAAGAAAAAGAACTACAAGTATTGTTAAATGTTCAGGAAAATCCTTATATTGGTAGCCGTCAGTTAGCAGCATTATGTGAAACATCACAATCCACCGCTAATCGTACTACCAAGAAATATAGGTATCATCCATATCACATGGAATTACACCAAGAATTGCATGGACAGGATTTTGAAAGTCGTGTAAACTTTTGTCGTACAATAAATGCGGAGATTCAATTAAATCCAAATTTATTATGCAAGGTAATGTTTAGTGATGAAGCTACTTTTAGAAGTAACGGTGCCGTAAATAGACGCAACATGCATTATTATGCCACAGAAAACCCATTTTGGATTAGAGAGGTGCAACATCAAAACCACTGGTCATTAAATGTTTGGTGTGGTATTCATCATAATCGAATTATTGGACCCCACTTTTTTAATGAACCACTAAATGGCCATAGTTACCTGAACTTTCTACAAGAAGAACTACCCCAACTGCTTCAAGTCTCGATAGGGATGAGCTCGACAGTATGTGGTTCCAGCACGATGGTGCGCCTCCGCATTACCATCGTGAAGTTCGTGCGTTTTTGGACCAACGATATCCGCAAAAATGGATTGGACGTGGGGATTTCATTGAGGGGCCATCAAAGTCTTGCGACATCACCCCATTAGATTTCTTCCTATGGGCTTATATTAAAAATAAGGTGTATGTTAATCCACCAAGAACAGTGGAAGATATGCGAAACAGGATTAGGGATACCTGTAGAACAATAACGCCACTAATTTTGTCCAGGGTCCGAGAAAATCTGCAAAAAAATTAAATTTGTGCATTGCACAAGAGGGTCGTTTATTCGAACACTTATTAAAAAGAAATAATTAATCTCAGTATTTAATAGGTAATTTTTTTGTTTCAATTTAGTATAAAAGTAAATATGTATTTGCCTTGTCGTTATTGTTGTGTTAATTTTTTCACATTATGTTTAATTAAACTATTGCCGTTGTAATATAACAAATAATGTATTTCATCATATTTAACCACATTCTGCTTGTTTCTGTAGTTTCTTTTTATTATTTTACATGGCTACTATGATAATGAAGACTATTTCTGTAAAAAAGTATGGAAAATAAGAAAAACTGAAATATCTCAAAAACTATTATAAATAGGTATAGGATATATTGAACAAAACTTTTAAGGTTTTTATTACTCTATTAAATAACATGAAAATATACAGGGTGTACCATTTAAAAAAAAAAGATATTTATTCATTTAAACTTGTACAAATTTGAGCCGATGTGTTCAACACCCTGTAGCTTTTATTGCAAATATTAGGTAAAAATTATATTAACTTGTCCTTGGCCTTGCTAAATTCCAAATTTGAATATATTTGTCACAAAATTGAAAACGTTATTTAGGATTGAATTGATGCTTGAAAATGTGACTGTTTTTCTTTAAACTTAATTATCTCAGAAACTATAAAGTTTTGTTATAGTAAACCATTAATAAAAAAGATTTAAAATTATAAGCTAAATCGAAAATACGATTCGTATATAGGGTGTTCTATTTAAAAAAAATACAACTTTATGCTGTCCTAGTTTTTTGGCTCACCCTGTAGAGTTCTAAATATTTTTAAAATCTGCGTAAAAATAAACTGTATCAAACAATAAATATAGTTTCTTTGTTAATTTCACCTAAAAGGCACAAACCTACTGCATCCAATCGTTGACTCACCCTGTACAGTAGATGAAAATATGCATTTTTATTTATTTGTGTCCAAAATTATATTCAGCTTTATTTTAGTGACAAACAAATTACATACAAAAAATAAAAAAATTGATTTTTGAGATAAAAATAAACTATTTGAATAAAGGTTTGAGAGAGATTGTATTAAAAAAGTATAGTTAGATTACATTTTTTTTTGATTCCTCAAAAAATAAAATATGATGTGCAGAAAAAATATTTAATATTTTTCTGTTTTTATTTTCAAAGATTCTACTCTATCTGAAACTGACTATTCTGACATTTTTGTCTAATAAAGTCACCAGAAAATATGATTTTTATATTATATGGTTGCGATATACGTTTTATACAGGGTTATTCAGGAAAAACGGTTAAATCTTATTTATTGACCAAAATGAACAAAATTTAGTAATCGCATATAACTTATAAATATAAAAAACGTTACCTAATAAAAATAATTTCTAAATTGAAATTTAGGGATACTTAACTCTTGGGATAATTTGAAATTTTTCACCCTCCCTCGTACACTATAAGTTTTTCTCCAGATCTGATGGGTCCTATTTTGATTTGGAGACATGCAGAACTTTTTCAAAATAAATTTCGTCAATTCAAAGATAACCATATATCCCATATGCTGCGCAGTTTCTGCCAGTGACTGACTTAAGGTGATCAGCAAATCTATTAAAACCGCGGCAAAATTTATCTTTCATCATGTTTAAATCCAAGGAGAAACACCACAGTACAATTTTAAGTATTTGAAATGTGGATTTACGTATTCTCCTACAAACAAACTATTACCTGTGTGTTTAATTCGCCACAAAGTTTATTCAAAAGAAGTTATGAAACTTTCTAATCTACAAGAGCATTTCATTAAAGTACATTTTGTTAAAATGGACAAAAACTCTATTTTTAAGGACTAGAAAAGAAATATTTGAAAAGGCCAATCTTACCAAATCTTTTTACATCGTTCTCTCGATAAATTGAAGATGGACTGCGAATAATAGTGCACTGTTAATAGCAAATAGTTTATATCACTAGAACAAAGCACATATGTTCTTATAAGGTTTATTTAGTTGGTTTCTTCTATATGTTCATGTATTTATATATACCAGCTGCAAGTATACCATTTTGACATTCACTATTGATTTATACAAGTCGCATGAGATTGCATAGAGATCGCGGAAAGGATTCACTTTTCTTGTGGTTGGATGTAATTGCCTACCCTGTGCTGACAAGAAACAGCAAGCTCGAAAAGGTGGGTATAAGATGGTACACGGTCACTGGAAGATGTTTCTACCTTCTTCTGGCAGTTTGTTACAATCTGAAGTAGTATTCTAAGTAGAAAAAAGCATGCTTATTCTTATAAAATAAGGCTTCAGTTGGCTTCTTTCATATTCTCATATATGTATATACACGAGCTGTAAGAACATCGTTTCATCATTCAGTATTAATTTTGATTTGTGTATGAAACAGCAAACAATTTTTTTAATTTTCGGTATTTCTCGTAAAATATAGAAGTAACATGTTGCGAAAATATTAATATAAATTAATAATGTAATTACTTTTATTATTATATTAGCTTTCAGTAGCAGAGCAAAACGCTAAAAATGAGATTATTTATCCTGAGATTTGTTAAAAATTTGAAGATTCCCTAATGGAAAAAGCGAGAACGTGGAAAAACAGCCGCAAAGGACAAAAAATGGCAACTCACTGAAAGCTTTACTGTAAATAACCCTATAAGGCCTAATAAGAGAAAATAAGAAGTAAAACGAAAATATTTGGGAAAGATTAAAAAAACAAGCTTTTTATTCTCCGTTTTGTTAAAAGAAAACAATACATTCTCACTAACATATACAACAATATACAGCATGCAACTTTAATTTTTGATCATGTAATATCCTTCCTTGTTCAATTACCTAGAAGCTAATTTGCATACAATCGGCATTAAGCAATTGTCGTGGGGTCTCAAGAGAAAACAATTTAAAGAAATATACGATATTCGTAGTGCTTCGGTATGATATGCTCTAAATTCAGGTTGGTCCAAATACATAAGTCAATCAATAGAGAAAAAAATTAGTGATTCTCTGACAAAAAACTCTTTTGCAGTGGCCGGTTCAATCTTCAGACTTTTACCCCCTTGAAAATGTGTGTGAAAAAGTAGAACGTCGTATTCGAACACAAAGATTTTCAAATTAGTCCGGAATCTGTGATTGAATAAACATTGAGAGTTCCTCTCGGTAACTTTAAATTACTTTATGTTTATTGGTGCGCTACATCCATTTTTCATGGTTATTATGTCCAAATTTAATCCAATTTTTAACTATAGTCCGTTTTTGGTCATAAATTATGGTTTTTCCGGAAAAATTAAAATAAATTACGATAACTAACCTAATATTTATTACATATTTTTTTTTGATAAACATTTTTTATCCTATGTAAATTTTGGAAATATAATTAGTATACAGGGTCTTGTCTCACAATGACCGTCCATTAGAATATCTCGAGAAGTAATGCGACTTCCGGTTACACAGGAAGTTGTCCGAAACCTACTTATTTTAAATAGATCATTCTGTAAGTTATATTTTTTGTATTCCTTTCTTGATTTTTGATAACTTTTACTCAAAGTTTCTTTGCCCTACTTTAGCCCTTTTTGAGGAAAAAGATTTTGACCTTTAACGGGGTGTTGTCTAAAATTGAATATCGTTTCAAAGATCAAATAGTATTCCTCCCCACACATTAACTGATCACCCATTCTGGTTTCTCATAATTCTGTATTCATGCGGATTTGAATCAGAATAGTAATGGAAGTTGTATCTATTCACGAAACTATTGTTATGAAAAGTACATTCATCACTAAACAACACATTATCAAACAAGTGTTCATTTTCTGCCACTTTATCTAACACCCACAAGCAGAATTCAGTTCGGTTGTCAAAATCATTTTCGTGCAGGTCTTGACAAAGCTGGTTTTTTTAAGGATGAAATCTGTATTTGTTAAGAATCCTTGAACACTTGCTTGGCTAATGTTAGTATATTTTCTGATATATGATTCTGAATAATATTGAGATTTTCGATCATTGAACCAGGTATAGTAAAAACATTTTCGTCATCCTCAGTGACAATTATATATATATATATATATATATATATATATATATATATATATATATATATATATATATATATATATATATATATATAAATGCAAACTTCTCTCCATCACATCCTTTCTGTGTTAGAGGTTGCACAGTTTGAATGAATTGCTACAGAACACAATTCATCCTATTACACCACCATCGAGATGATAGCCCACCTGTACCACCATACCGAGAAGAAAGTCAACGCTTACCCTACCCGCCACAGTGATACGGCAGAGGTACATGTTTCGTCTCTCACTAGACTCATTAGGGTACCAACATGCAGGTGCATGTCGGTACCCTGATGAGTCTAGGATATGATGGAGAGAAGTTTGCATTTACTGTTTCGCATTTTACTTCATATATATATATATATATATATATATATATATATATATATATATATATATATATATATATATATATATATATCGTAACTCAATAATTTTGTGTTCAGATATTGATATATGATAAACCTGAGCTAATTTTGTAAATAGAAATTTACGGATTCCCTACCAAACACGGAATTAAAGTGAAATAAATTTATACTTACATAATAAAGTATAACTTAGAATCGAATGCCTGATATTGATATTACCATAATTTAATTATTATTTTTCGTTATTATCCTTTATTCTATATATTATATTTCCTTTATAATAAAGTAAGCGTATTATTTTAGAGCAGAAGAAAATATATTTAGATACAGTGTCAGATTTCAAACAAAAAGCTAACGAGAAGGAATATAAACAGAATCTTATCTCATTACAGCTCTACAAAGAAATAATATCTGGCAAATATCAAAAAAACG
Organism: Diaprepes abbreviatus; assembly: GCA_034092305.1. Classification (NCBI taxonomy): domain Eukaryota; kingdom Metazoa; phylum Arthropoda; class Insecta; order Coleoptera; family Curculionidae; genus Diaprepes; species Diaprepes abbreviatus. The sequence continues at coordinate 20,212 of JASJET010000568.1, read as the reverse complement.
AGTTATTTTCTTAAATAAGTTTAGATATACTAATGTAGTATATTTGTTTCATAAGACTTTTGAGTATAAAAAGATTTTTACATTCATGAACAAAAATATTGAATATTTAAAAATACTCATTATTTCCTTTAGAAGAAATAAATTTTCTTGAGCTATGTTATTTAAATACTTAAAGCATTAACATGAACAGTTTAATTTACTAATATCGAGACAACAATATTAAGGAAATTATGAATATAATAATGTTCAATGTTGAAAATTAAGGATATTTATTTTAAAATTAAATGTAATTGAAATGGCAATAGTAGTCCTTTAATGAGAATAAGAGCAAACTTAGTAACGAATATTCCTTACTCTAAAAATTGCTTGCAAACTTTCAGGCATAATACTAAGTGTAAGTAGAATTTCAATGTATTCTTGAAGAAATGTATTTCACTCATATTATGGTACAAACTAAAGCACTTCTGTTGTACTTGGAACTGGGTTTTTTACTAGTATGAGGGGTATTGATTTAGTCTGGGCTATAAGGTGACCAATCTAATTTTTGATTGAACATATGGTATAGCATTATCTTGCAATATTTCACTCATTTTTCGATGCTAAACTTTAAATCTGATCACAGATAACCAACCATTAATTTGTTTCTTAAATATTAAATCTACAATTTCACCCAATGTTGTTCTTGTGCCTTCTTAGCATCCGCAAGGTTTTCAGTTCACATTTTGTTGATCAAAATATTGGATAGCCTAGATGTTGCTATATTGAATTAGACCTAAATCATATTTAGCTGCATATTTTCTAATTTCGTTGGCTATATCCTTGATCCCTAGGTCAGGATGGATGTTGCATGTATATAAGAACTATGGCTCAATTACCATGGTACGTCACACCTTCTTCTGAAACCATTCTATGCTATTACAGCCCAGTCAAATAAGATATTGAGGTCGCGAAGTTTGTGCTTAAGTTTAGTTTCCGGGTAAATTACTCCAGAATCATGCTAGGAATGATAATTCACCTTTGTGCCAGTCATAGTAAATCAGCTATCTTGAACCCACCATTTTGGATCCGCAATATTGCATTTCAAAAAAAAAAAAATCTAACTCTTAACCTAATTTTAATCTATACCTTCAAAAATCTGCTATTACCAATTTTTCATATAATCCAGAACGGTAAAATTTCTAAACTGCCAATTTTTTAATAACCAATTCTGACCAAAATTGAGAGGTGTAAAATTTAATGTCCTCTTTATTGGAACTGCCGTATCGCATTTTTCAAAAAAATAATAAATTCGTGATTTACACCCCCCAAAATCCCCTACACTAACAATTTTGAAAAAAATCAAAAATGTAAAATTTTTATTCCGCTATATTGGATCCGCCATATTGCATTTTTAAAAAATTTATTTCAGAACTGTTACGTGCGACCACGAAAACTCTTCAAAATCAGATACAATTATTCTTTTTGTCCGCCATGTTATTAGTGCCATCTTGAACTTTACCAATTCCAATTCGGTCAAAACGATTTTCATTTAAATCAGTGCCAACGTCAATACATATAAAATTTTTATAAAAAAAAATTAAACCGACTTCTAAAAGTGCGTTAAAAAATGAAAAATAACTATAAATTTTTTATATGAAATTGAACTTTTTGAAGTCGGCGCCAAACTAATAGCTGACAAAATGTGATTCACATAAACATACTTTATTTGTAATTACTTTCTTACCATATTTTGTATTTATTAGTAGTTACTTATTTCATTTAGAAATAATTTGGCGCCGACTTCAAAAATTTCAATTTCATTAATTTCAAAAATTTATAGTTATTTTTCACTTTTTAGCGCACTTTTAGAAGTCGGTTCAAATTTTTTTTATAAAAATTTTATTTTCCGATTTTTAGTTTTGAATTCATTATGATATCTATAAATTATTTGAACTAAGTACTAATCGAGATTAATGTACCTCGCAATGACTCCAAGGTGGCAAAAAATACCCCTTTTATCCAAAGTTGCAAATCACCCTAAAATGAAGGACTGAAAATTCTTTGATTGTTAGAGTTTTCCAGATACCAGTAAAATTGTGTCAAACAAATATTCAGCCTGTCATAGTAAATCCACTATCCTAAATTTCAAATTAATTTAAGATTGGTAATTTAGGCCCCAGAACCTTCCAATATCGATATCTAAACAACTTGAGACGTAAATTTCTTAGCCCGATATTGCATATTGAGTTTATATACGCCCCAAGAACACCGCCATACCAATTTTAGACAAAATCAGAAAATGTAAAATTTTCAGTCCCCTACATTGTATCTTATCAATCTAATAGCTGTAAAAAATTAACTTCATATTCGTAATACATGACCGGAAAACCCCCAGTTACCAAATGCGAATAGGGTAAAATTTTCAACCCACCATATTGAATCCGCCATATTGAATTGCAAAAAATCATTTTAACGTCTTAATCTAATCTAAATCTAAATCCTTTAAAGCCCCTAATACCAATTTTGGATGAAATTCAGAAATTTAAAATTTCTTAACCGTCATATTGGATCTGACATATTAGATTTTCTTAAAATAATTTTATATTCGCTATTTATATCCTCAAAAACGGTTCAGTCCCACCTTTTAACAAAATTGAAAAATGTAAAATTTGTAGTCCGCTGTTTTGGATTCGCGATATTGAATCATGAAAAAATATTTTTAAATTCATAATTTACACCTTCAAGAACCCCTTATATCAGTTTTAGAGAAAATCGAAGATTGTAAAATTTTCAGGACCTCATATTGAATCCGCCAGATTCAGTTTAAAAAAAAATAAAATTTGTAATTACCACTAACAATAATCCCCCAATACTCACTTTCGACAAAATCGAGAGATGTAGAATTTTTAATCCGCCATCTTGGATATTTTATCCGCCATATTGGATACGCCAAATTTAATTTTTTTTTAATAATTTCAGATTCGTAATGTGCGATCCCAAAAACTCCCCCATATCAATTTTGAAAAAAATCGGACAAGATTAATTTTTTCCCGCCATATTGGATACGTCATATTGATTTTTAAAAAAATAAATTCAAATTCGTTATGTGCAACCCCGAAAACTTCCCCATACCAACTTTGGAGAAAATCGGACAAAATTGATTTTGTCGTCTGCTATATTGGATTCACCATATTGAATTTTTCAAAAATAATTTTAGAATCGTTATGTGTGACCCCGGAAACTTCCCCTTACCAACTTTGGAGAAAATCAGACAAAATTGATTTTTTCTAGGCTATATTGGATCCGCTATATTGAATTTTTTAAAAATATTTTGGATTCATTATGTGCGACTCCGCAAACTCCCCCACACCAATTTTGTTGAAAATCAGACAAAATTAAATTTATATTGAATTTGTTGAAAATAATTTCAGATTCGTTGAGTATAACCCCGAAAATTTCTCCATACCAATTTTAGAGAAAATCAGACAAAATTAATTTTTTTGACCCCATATTATCAGCGCCATCTTGGATTTTACTGCACCAATTTCATCCAAAAAAGTAAGAGACCACCGCAGCAACTTCCTGAACATAACGTAAAAATTTCATTCAAATCGCTGCCGCCGTTCGGGAATAGTCGGTGTGCATACATAAAAAAACATATACAGGGTGATTCAAAAATCGATCACGAAACTTAAGGGGGTGATTTTACTTGACAAAATAAGGGTAGAGCTTCATATAGTTTTTTTTCAAAATGTCATTCGTTTTCGAGTTACAAGCCGTCCAAGTTCAAGTTTTTATTTTTTGTTTTTTGAATTACTCGCTTACAGGAAAACCGATTTGACTAATATTTGAAAGATAGGCTAAGTCTTCTGCGCTTCATCATTTTAGTAACAATTCACATTGATTGTTTGCCGCTAGAGGGCACTTTACCTACATTGAAAATTGTTTTTTTGTCATAATTTTTTAGTGTTGACAGCTACAGTAGTTTTTGGTATAATTTCTGAAAGACTGATGCCAGGCCTTTAAAAAAGGTGCTCTTTATTTACATCGCTAAACCCAACGGTTTAGACGTAAATCACCCTTAAAAATTAAGTGGTAAATTTACTTTTCTCATTTCATTACCACCAGCTACCAGGTAAATAGCTATCAAAGTATACTAGAGCTGTCAGTTTAACATCAAATAAATTTGCTTTTTAAACTATTTAATTTATAATCTTAAAATAACTAATAATGGCTAATCACCAATATTCAAATATCGAATATTGTGATATCCATTTTTGTTATGGAAAAGCAAATGGTAATGCAGAGTTGGCAAGAAGATATTATATGGAGAGTTATCCGGAAAGAAATATCCCTCATGCTCAAACATTTTCCAGTGTGCACAGGAGGCTTGCGGAATGTGGTTCCTTTAAAAGTTATAATGGAAATAGGGGAAGACCTAGAACTGCTAGAAACGTGCAACAAGAAGAAAGAGTGCTTGAAATTATTGAAGATAATCCAGGTATTAGTACTAGAAAAATTGGGAATAAAGTGCGGCTCTGTCAGGCTAGTTCATGGAGGATACTAAGATAAGAACAACTCTACCCGTTTCATTCAAAAAAGGTGCAGGCTCTTTATGACGATGATCGGCCGAGACGGTTGGAAATGTGCAATCAGATCCTAGCTAAGTATGAACACGATAATCGATTAATTGGCGTCATATTATTCACTGACGAAGCTGGTTTCACTCGTGATGGCATAACAAATCTACACAACATCCACACATATGCTTACGAGAACCCAAACAATGTGGTAGAAACGAAACATCAGCGTAGATTTTCACTAAATGTGTGGGCAGGGATAATAGGAGATTACCTTATTGGTCCTCATTTCTTTGATGGCCCATTAACTGGTGACGTATACTTAGATTTTATCCAAAATCGTCTCCCATTGTATCTGGAAGATGTGCCATTGGAAGTAAGGGCCAACATGTGGATCCTCCAAGACGGAGCTCCGCCCCACTTTAGTATACGTGTCCGACAGTATTTGAATGCAACGTATCCTGAGCGATGGATAGGACGAAGTGGACCATTGGCATGGGCAGCGAGGTCACCAGACCTTAATCCTATGGATTTTTTCTTTTGGGGTCATTTGAAACAATTGGTGTACGATATTCCAGTAATCAACGTCGAGGATCTTCACTTCAGGATAATCGAAAAGTGCCAAATTATTAAAGAAACACCAGAAATTTTTCATCGAGTTAGGCGACATTTTTTGAAGAGTGTTAGGAAATGTATGGAAGAAAATGGGGGACATTTTGAGAATCTTTTTTAGTTTGTTTAGTACTGTTTCATTAATTTTTATTAATTAAATGTATATCGCAATAATCCATAATATGAATATTTACTGATTAGCCATTATTAGTTATTTTAAGATTATAAATTAAATAGTTTAAAAAGCGAATTTATTTGATGTTAAACTGACAGCTCTAGTATACTTTGATAGCTATTTACCTGGTAGCTGGTGGTAATGAAATGAGAAAAGTAAATTTACCACTTAATTTTTAAGGGTGATTTACGTCTAAACCGTTGGGTTTAGCGATGTAAATAAAGAGCACCTTTTTTAAAGGCCTGGCATCAGTCTTTCAGAAATTATGCCAAAAACTACTGTAGCTGTCAACATTAAAAAATTATGACAAAAAAACAATTTTCAATGTAGGTAAAGTGCCCTCTAGCGGCAAACAATCAATGTGAATTGTTACTAAAATGATGAAGCGCAGAAGACTTAGCCTATCTTTCAAATATTAGTCAAATCGGTTTTCCTGTAAGCGAGTAATTCAAAAAACAAAAAATAAAAACTTGAACTTGGACGGCTTGTAACTCGAAAACGAATGACATTTTGAAAAAAAATTATATGAAGCTCTACCCTTATTTTGTCAAGTAGAATCACCCCCTTAAGTTTCATGATCGATTTTTGAATCACCCTGTATAGTCGACGAATTGAGAACATCCTTCTTTTAAAAATCGCTTAAAAATACATAGCGGTCGAATTTATACTCTGGTTCTTTTTGAAGTCGGTTAAAAAGGCAAAAGTATCTAATACATTTGTGACTTCGAAGCATATTTTCGATCTTTCATAGACGATATTTCAGTGAATATAAAATTCATGTTCCCCAAAGTATAAAAATACAATAAAGAAGTTCGAAATAAATCAAAATTTTATTATGTCCTACTTTCTGTTATTTGCTTATTTGCTATAAATAACCAGCCACCGAATAAATATTTAAGGAAGACATAACGGAATGCCGTAGTTCTATCGACCAGGTAAATATTTTACCTTCTTTTCATTGTTGACCCAACTGAAATCACAATGGACAGAGATCATCCGACCATAAAAAAGTGTCAAGACGGGTACAAATTGAAATAACCAAACTTGAAATTCTTCTTGTTTTCAGATAAGAAGGTGACGGTGGGTTTTAAATTGGAGCTGAATTTTATCGTTCCTGTAACGTAGGGTGAAACGATAATACAAAAGTGGATACTTTTTAAAATTAATTGTGCCAGTAAGAAGCAAGTTTTTTTCTATTTTAGATTGTACAAAGAATTACTTTTCGTCGAAAATGTTTTTAAATTCATTAATAAATTAGTAATTATAAACTTTTCAAAACCAAATTGCTCAGTCTTGTACTGGGTGTCAAGAACTTGAATTGTGAATAAATTAAAAACACATTATTTTACTGAACATATAAGAAATTTTTACTGATATATACATGTGTACAGAGTAGTTATTTACATTATACATGAAACAAATTTAAGTCAAATGGTAACCGTGCCTCTACATTTTAAAATAACTAAGAACAGATGGATTTTAAGAATATGGCCTTTAATGTATTGTTTAAGTTCTTCAATCGTCTTAAAAAATTCCTTACTGGGAGGCGTTAAGATGGGTGGAGGCATATTTAGGCCAAGAAACGGCGGTGAAAATAGACCTAAAAAAATAATACCTACGACCAGGCGCGGATCCAAGGGGGGGGGTCGGTGGGGGCGATCACCCCCCCCCCCCAAGAGCTTTGAGTTCAGAAAAATAGACCCGACTTTGCCACCTATGGTATAGTTTATTCAAGAACTAGAAAGAGTAATAAATCATTTTTTACCCTTTTTTTTTCTTCGCAAACTACCTTTGTTCTTTAGTCCGATTTCTTTGGCAAAATCTGTTAGACACAAATATTATTCATAGAAATGGGTTAGAAAATTTAGAATCAAAAATATCGGTCTATAATAATGAACTATTTGGTTGGATAACAATAGATATTTGCATGTGTGAAGTATTAAAAAGGATTTTAATCCTTGTCATAGGCGTCAGAAGGAAGTTTATTTTATCACTAAGTATTTATGGCAAAGAATATTATTTCGGTAATAAACCTGAAATAAAAAGTTTTTATAATTTTATTTAATTTCTTATAATTTCTTAATAATTCACATACATTAGAAAATATAGAAAATTTTGACATATTTCACACATATCACAACTATATTTTAATTATTTTAATTGTGGCATAGAAATCGTTTTAGGCACATTCCGACTAAAATATAGCCTTTTTCTCTCAAAAAATTCTAAGTTATAATTTAAATACTTACAAAATATCCATTGTCAAAAATACAAGAAGTTAAACATATATAAAAAAATAAATTCGTCCATATAATATTAAAAATTTTTTGGGGCTATCGGTCATTTTATTATCAATTAAAAACATTTTTAGGATATTTGACGGTTCAGTTATTTATTTCTGAAATCATCTGCAGAACTAAAATTAAACACTAAAAAGGGATTGAAATGTAATTTATTTTTATAAGTTATAGAAAATTTAAATAATAAATTGTATTTACGCTGGTAAACATTACGTATCTAATTCGTAATCAAAGTCAGTGAACCTATCTTCGCTCAAATTAATTATAATTGGATCTTCTATCTCACCGATCATGAGATCGAGTTTTCACATTTTCTTTTATGCTTTTATTATATGGATTGTTCCCAATTTTCTGCACTAACTTTATCCAAAAAATCTTTCAAAAGTTCAGTTAAATTACTAATTTTGTAAGTTGTAATATTTCTACCTTTTACTTGAGAGAGATATTTCCTTCTCCAACGGACATATTCCAGACGATCTATAAGAACAGATTTCCTATCTGCTTTTTTCCAGCAAAAATTAAGTTCTTTTAGCAATTTCCAGAACTCAGTTCTTTTAATTTCAGGTAAATCCCGATCTTCATTGATTTTACTTAGAATTTTGTCGACGGTTTGGATCTGCTTCTCATAATAAAATTTATATAAAACTCCTTTTATTGCAGTTTACATCTCTTCTCCCAACGAGGTTTTTCGTCTGCCCTTGATCGAATGTAGCTTGGGAGTACTAACAATTCCAGTCGCTTTTTTCCTTCAGTATTGCGCACATAGTAGATTTTTCAACTCCTGTCATGCTGGAACACAACTCAACAGAGTTTTTAACATAATTATCTAGATATTGATATTTTAAGGCATCATAAACATTCATCGTAATAAGTTTTTCATTGAGGAAAAAATGCCCTGGTTTTAACGATTTTGAAATTTTGGAAGCCATATCTTTTGAGTATCTCACTAATCTCAAATAATATGTATAAACAAGCACAGACAAGATAAATTACTAAGGACACCCTGTAAGGTGTACTTTGCTCACTGACAGAAATTAAATTGAACTACCAGAAATTTTATTGTAGCAGTAAATTTATAAAAGTTCATAATGTTTAAATATAATTAAATATAATTAGATTTACGGCAGTCCTCAGTTACCTGCGGCACTGGAGCAGATACGTTGGAGGTTTCGATAACAGTTTTATTACTCTCTCTAGTTCTTGAATAGAATATAGGAATGTGTATGCTTGCGATCGCCCCTCCCCTTTTTAAAAGCTTTGAGTTCAGGAAAATACAATCGATTCTGCATTTTATATTAGGAATGTGTATGCTGCTGGCACTCCTGTTGACAATTTGTTTTTCTTGCGATTACTCCCTCCCCCCCTAAGAGCTTTGAATTCAGGAAAATAGACCCGATTCTGCCTCTTATACTAGGAATGTGTATGCTGCTTGCATCCTTCCTCCCTGTCAGCAACTTGTTTTTTCTTGTGATCCCCCCCTCTCCAACAGCTTCAAATTCCTGAAAAATAGACCCGACCCTGCCTTTTACACTAGAAATGGATATGTTGCTGGTGTCTCCCCCCCCCCTCGACAACTTGCTTTCACTTGCCATACTGCACTTTTGTGATATCACCGCCCCGCCCCCCCCAAGGAGAGTGGCTGGATCCGCCCCTGCCTGCGACTTTATTGCTGAAATGTCTTGGGAAAGTTAACAGAAAAAACTTCTCCTCTCATAAGTAATGAAAAAAGTGGTTCGCCATTGGTTTTTTCAAGTAACTAGGCAGAAAAATACGTTTTTTCCGGTTTGTTCAATCTTCTGGAAGAATTGCAGGATATAGAGAAAAATTATGTATAGATGGTTTATGCCTATTGAGAATATATACAAAATGAGCTTTTATTTGTAAACATTGCGCTATAAAAAAAAGTTATTTCCAAAGAGCCTCCAAAACGAACATATAACTTTCGAAGTATTTATCAAAATTATTCACAACCTCATAAAGTTGAGAGTTTTTATGTATTAAAAAAGTGTGAAAGAAAAATCGGCGCGATCGATTTAGTAGATTTTGTAAAATTGTATTTATTTTTCCAGAATTCGTTAAAAATACTGTACAATTGGCTGGGAAACAGATATAACGTTTTTCTTAGGCTCATTTTCTTTATAAGAACTTATAGTATTGTGTAGTAAAAAATAGGAATTTTTTAAAATTTGTTAATGAAAAATCGCGCTGAAGAGAAAGTAGTACTTTTTTGTCTTATAATCAAATAGAATATCAGCTTTGTTTTCCACACTATCCATTTTCAATGGGGTACTGTATTTGAGTCAACTAGATGCTATAAATATGCAGGTGTAAATCTTTTGTTTAAATTCACTGAAAAGTGCTACACTGGAAGTTCAGCTCCAATCATCAATCATTAAAACAACATCATTTGCAAACCTGAGGTGGTTTGATTGCTCTTCATTTATTTTTGTTGCCCTTGCACCACAGTTCAGCTTTTTATGAGTATTTGACAGTGGCAGTGAATAATTTTGGAGACATCGAGCCACCTTGCCTAACTCTTCGTCATATCTTGATAAATTTAGTAGTTTAATGCAATTCTACAGTCGGTCTTGCATTCGTGTAGATACTGTATACTAAACTGGAATACCGGTAATCTACTCTTTCAGTTTCTTATGGCGTCCCTAATATTATTTAGTTTATGTTAAAAACCTTTCAAAAGTCTATAAACTCCAAGATTAGTCGTATTCAATGGATTTTTCAGTGAAAGTTTTGATACACGAAACTGGTCATGTATTCTGGAACCTGGTCTAAAACCAGCCTGCTCTTTTAATTTTTAGAAATCTTTTTTGATAGTCAGGTTGTTGTAATCCTAGTTTGTACAAGTGGTTAAGGCTTAAGGCACCTAATTTTCTAAACGTGCTCTATTTCCCTTTTTATGCAGAAAAATTTTTATCGCGTTATTCCATTCCAATTAAATGATTGCCTTTGGCTATTTTAAAATCAACATTTATACATTTATTTTAAAGTCATTAGAAAACTAGAGATTTTTTTTCAAGTCGATTAAAATTTTTTTGCTTTTTTTTCAAAAATCATTGACTGCGACCTATAATGTTAATAATTTAATTTCTCTTAGGCATAGTCAACTGAGAGCAGTAAAATCCTCGAATTCGAATTTTTGGATGACAACTATACTTATTCCTAAGATGGCCCAAAAGTAGTTGATTGATTGCAAAGCCGCAGCAGCCAAAGGGAGAAAGATAAGGGCGTTGAACCGTCTAGAAACATTTTTGTCTTGCGTAAATATTTCGGCAACATAGAACACATATATATTTAAAAAAAGAAACAGACAAAAATACATGTTATATTTGAAGTTTTCTATTTTACTTTCAGTTATGCTCTATTCACACCACAAACATTTTTTTATAGCAGTTTCCTTATAATTATATCATTATACATTTTAATTTATTTATTGTACTCACTTAACTCAATTTTATTTCTATAATTAGGAGCAACAAAAAAAATTTTAGGCTCCGCTAATTCTTAGTTATCTAACAAAGAAACCGTTAAGCTGGCTTGGTATTTCTAAAATTCAATACCACTATAATGGCTGTATATTATTCGCACTTAACCTAAACCAGTTTTATTATCTCAGTGACAAAGAGAGGGTATCGCTTTTAGGGTGTGAACTTGTTTTTTGTTTTTATATACCCCTATTGCTTTAAAAACCCCAATTTTGAAGCAATTTCCTTTAAATTAAATACAATTTTTTTGAGATTTCTTTACTCTGATAGTCTTACTGTTTTACACGGAGACAATGCTAAAAATACCGCAACAATTAAACACAAAAAAACAAGAGTAAGTGACTCTATCTTAGGCGAATTGACTTATGACTCAGTCAAACTGCATGCGATTCAAGGTATATTCTTTTGAGTAATTATCACTTTCAGTTCTCTCACTTGAAGTAATCATGATCACTTCGACCTAATAACAAGTAAATGCATATTCAAAAGAACATGAAGTTATCAGTTTCACTTTTTTCACTTTGATCAGTGATAATGTACTCAAAAGAATACAGCCTCAGTCATACTTGCACGTCACTTCGTTAGTATTCACAAATAACCAAATGTTCAGTTAGTAAGGATGGTACATGAGTTAATTCAGCCAGTCATTCCTTGTTTTTGGTGTCCTAAGTCTATTTTTTAAGTATGTCCCAGAAAAAAGTCATAGGGGACAATATCGTGACTATAGGGTGGAGGCGACAACGTTGGAATGCCTTTTTTTATCCAAGAACTCTTGCAAAGAACGAGGAATGGGCCAGCGTGTTGTTGTGGGGCAAGAACCAGCCGTTCCCGGCGAGTTCGGGTCGCACACGGAAAAAGCATGCCCGCAACCGCTTCAGGACGTCAATATAGAACTGTCCAGTCACTGTCTGGCCAGCATGAACAATTGCAAATCTTTCGCATGTTCTAATTCTGGTGTAACATCTTTTGAACGGTTTCTTTGTTCAGGTTTAATTCGTCAGACAACGCACGAATGCGTAGGTGCCGGTCAGACGTGATCAGAACGCAAACGGTCGATATTCGCGTCGGTACGAGAGGTGATGGGAGCTCTTTCATATGGATCGTCTTCTACCGGTTCACGCCCCTCTTCGAACTGCTTCTCCCATTCAAACACGCGCGTTTACAACATCCGAGAGTTTTTCGCTAGATTTCACTAAAAATTGAATCACAACACGTTGCTTGTAATGTGAGTAACTCATTTTCACGATGCCACTAAAAAAGTTACCTTCGAAAAATGCACATAAAACACAAACCAAACGTGCTATCGACTTCAACCTTGTACTGAAACTAACAGAATGGTCCTCTCTCTCTAGACAGATGTTGATGAATGAAGCAGTATTGCCAGTTCCCGAATTATAACTAAACTCCCGGAACTTAATTGCCGCACCTCGTATATATATATATATATATATATATATATATATATATATATATATATATATATATATATATATATATACTTTATAGGCTACGAAAACTCACTGGGCTCCCGAACTATAAAATACAATACATATTTTCCAATATACCTTATGAAAATAAAAATTACATATTTTTAAAATTATATTTATTACATAACTTTCAAACTTGTTTCGTTATAGTGGCGCCCAAGCATGGAGGATATTGTATTATTAAATATGCATAAGTTAACTAGCAAAATGACAGATAAAAATCTGCTGATGCTTCTTGTTTTACATTCTAAGGATATAATTTAAATACCATAAATCATTTTTTAAGTACCCATTTTTATGCAAATAATATACGGAACCTGTTCTTTATTTCAAGCAATCAATAAAAAATTAATAAAAAACTGTTTTTAGACATGTATGGTGTTGTAAAGAAATTCTTTTAATGGCTCTATGTTAAAAAGGGAGAAACGATACTTATTATTTCGAATATTTTTTTCAAGAGAAAAAATTTCTATTCATAATATTTTGTCGGCGGCTACTGGTGGAGGTGCTTCAACAATGAAGGGGAGTCACAAGGGTTTCATAGTTCATTTGAAATAAGCAGACCCAAATAAATATACTCGCGGTACCATTATTATTCATTGCCAGTATTTAGTTGCAACAAATATGAATGAACGTCGGCGTACGTAGCATTAAAATTAATGAAGATTTCAATCTCTTGCTGCTTCACACAGAAATTCGTTGGCTCTATAAAAGTATTTGTCTGAATCCTTTTAATGGTGGCTTTAACACAGTACTAAATTTCCTTAAAAACAGAGACGAAGAAATGCGCATCAACATGATTAAATCCAATAATAATAATTATTATTTTAGCACTAGGCTAGATAAATTCTTTACAAAAATATACGAATACATTGAAATCATAGTCAATTCTTTACAAACCATAGAGTCACAAAAGCACACAAGGAAAATAAAAACAAAATTAAAAATATACTCCATTAAATGTTTCTTAAATGCTTAAAAAGTTTTTTGTTAAATGTTGGCAAATCAAGCGCTCGCTTAATATTTTCAGAACGATCATTATATAAGCCCACTCTGTCAGAAAACAAAATTTTTTGTAATGCTGTTGTTCTTACCATAGGAATATTATAATTTGGACCAGATTTCACATTATAACCATCGAAATGAGACTGCTTTTGAAGGTCATAATTTAAATAATGGCAATATGTTATGTTCAGTCTTTTATATTAAAACAGGATTCGCCCTCTAATGCACTGTTTGATTAGCCAGTTTAACGATTGTAACATATCATTAATTGGAGTGCGTCTCTTCAATTAAACCCGCATAAGTCCGTTCTATTCTAACTCGAGTCTATGCACCACATTTTAGTCCACTGGTATATACAATTTGACATTCAAGAAATTGACAGATTTTGTATTTCAGTGTATATTTGAATTATTACAATCGGCCAAGCGCTTTCGGTCTCTCTATCGGACCATCCTCAGGGCTCAGACCCTAAAAACAAGAGAATATGGTCAGTAAATAAGTTTACTCAGTACTCACCAACCACACTCACTTGTCAAAGGGCACACCTCAACCCTGCCAGTTTGAGAAAAGTTGCGAGCTTAGCCTCCACACAGAACAAGATGTATACAATTAAAAAAATTTTAGAAACATTTAAAATTAAAATTAAAACCAGAACATTCAATACACAGTGCACGTTGACATGATTAAAACAATAAACATTTTCAATAACAACCCAAAAGGGTGAGGTTATGCCACACACAGTCATAGTATAACACGGCAATAAAACTTTCCAAAAATCAAAACTACATACAAGTGTGTGAAAGCCTGAGTAGGGATTTTCTGTATGAATTTTCATTTTTGAATTCCCTGTCAGTTGTATTTAAAATCAGTAAATCATTGACAATGAGCAAAAAGAGCAAAAAAGGGGAAAAAAGGCAGAAAGAAAGGGCATTAAAAGTTTATTAATCTATAGCGTTACTGTTATCGGCCATTCTGTGATCTATTTCGAACACTTGGGTTCAGTGGCGTGAAATAATTTCCATTTTTGTAAAAAAGCAACAAATTACACGAACATAGACGTAGTTAAAATTTGTTGAAATGGGTAAACTATTAATATATTTAAAATGAAGTGTCTGAAACTGAAAAAGATGATCAAAATTATTATAAGATTGCACCCCACGCAATCACAGCTCCCAGACATTTAAATTGTTTAATGATTTAAGGAAAAAGTTTGAAAATGGGGTTGCGGTCATTTACGTTGTCCATTCTTACATTGAGGCAATGATCGGGGTTTCTCTTTATCTCCCTGCATATTTCAAGATCCTCTCTGTAATCCAAGGTTTTAGAGTTATTACCCCTGGAGTATATAGAAATATAGAAAAAATTAAAAGCAAGAAAGAATCCCAAGAGGCTTACAGCTCGACTCCTTACAATGAAAGTCAGCAAGGAAAATTTTTCTCACTCTCGTACCTAGGTCACTTCTCTAATAAAATAGCACGGACTCTAACAAACCACACTCAAAATGTGAAGATTTCATTTAAGAGTGTAAATCAACTCAGTTCCCATCTGGTCAATAACAAACAATTGATATCTCATATTCAAAAAAGTGGGGTCTATCAACTTTCTTGCCCAGACTGTCCTTCGACGTCGAAAAACCATTAGACCATTAGCAGTCCGAATTAGAGAACATATTAACAAACCTCAGGCCTCTGTGTTTGGTCACCATATTAGTTTTACCAAACACAGTTTCTCTCCTACTCATAATAGTAAAATCTTATACCACTCCAGGGGTAATAACTCTAAAACCTTGGATTACAGAGAGGATTTTGAAATATGCAGGGAGATAAAGAGAAACCCCGATCATTGCCTCAATGTAAGAATGAACAACGTAAATGACCGCAACCCCATTTTCAAACTTTTTCCTTAAATCATTAAACAATTTAAATGTCTGGGAGCTGTGATTGCGTGGGGTGCAATCTTATAATAATTTTGATCATCTTTTTCAGTTTCAGACACTTCATTCTAAATATATTAATAGTTTACCCATTTCAACAAATTTTAACTACGTCTATGTTCGTGTAATTTGTTGCTTTTTTACAAAACTGGAAATTATTTCTCGCCACTGAAACCAAGTGTTCGAAATATATCACAGAATGGCCGATAACAGTAACGCTATAGATTAATAAACTTTTAATGCCCTTTCTTTCTGCCTTTTTTCCCCTTTTTTGCTCTTTTTGCTCATTGTCAATGATTTACTGATTTTAAATACAACTGACAGGGAATTCAAAAATGAAAACTCATACAGAAAATCCCTACTCAGGCTTTCACACACTTGTATGTAGTTTTGATTTTTGGAAAGTTTTATTGCCGTGTTATACTATGACTGTGTGTGGCATAACCTCACCCTTTTGGGTTGTTATTGAAAATGTTTATTGTTTTAATCATGTCAACGTGCACTGTGTATTGAATGTTCTGGTTTTAATTTTAATTGTTTCTAAAATTTTTTAATTGTATACATCTTGTTCTGTGTGGAGGCTAAGCTCGCGACTTTTCTCAAACTGGCAGGGTTGAGGTGGGCCCTTTGACAAGTGAGTGTGGTTGGTGAGTACTGAGTAAACTTATTTGCTGACCATATTCTCTTGTTTTTAAGGTCTGAGCCCTGAGGATGGTCCAATAGAGAGACCGAAAGCGCTTGGCCGATTGTAATAATTCAAATATACACTGAAATACAAAATCTGTCAATTTCTTGATTTCTTCGGTGTACAACCTGTTAATAACTTATTAATTTGACATTCGACTGGAAAATCAAATCTTTTTACCCATTTTTTACATACATAATCACCAAGCTTATTTAAATTTAATTTTGAGGCCGAAATAAATCCCAAATACTTTATTTCGGAAACAAATTTAAAAACATCGTGATTCATGGCAAAAAATTACCTAAATTAACGAACCTTTAAGAATTCATCCTAGAACCAATACTGATGTTTTAATAGGTTCTTTAATTGTAGTTTATTTTGACACAGCCATTCATATATAAGTTCTAATTAATTATTTGTTATTAGCTCATAATCAGTCCCGGAGATAGAGATAAGAAGAAGAATTTCTGAGTACATCATGTATATCATTGACATATATAATAAAGAACAGTAGATATATAATAAAGAACAGTAGATCCAAGAAAACAAGTAGACGAAGCAATCATACGCACAATATACGAACTGAATTCCAAAAACACCATGGTAATTAAAACAAATAACACTCTAACAGAGGAAATCCCACTATCCATAGGAATAAGACAGGGTGATAGCCTAAGTCCAATACTTTTCAATGTAATCATGGACGAAATCATTGATGAGGCAAAAAGCACAAATATTGGGTACCCAATGGGACACAACACCGTTCAGATTAAATGCTTTGCAGACGATGTTGCCTTGACAGCAGATAGCGAGGACAACTTACAAAGAATGCTTTTCCATCTCAATCGAACAGCCAAACAGTATAATATGAAGATATCTGTGGAGAAATCCAAAGCAATGGTAATAGCAAAAGAACCGGTAAGATGCAAACTAATGGTTGATGACAAACATATCGAACAGGTTGGGAAGTTTAAATACCTAAGAGCACATATAACAAGTAACGACGCAGTAACGGAAGAAGTACGTACATAGGCCAACAAAGCGGCCATGATATCAGGCCAACTAAGAGACATAATCTGGAACAATAAACATATGACGGTTGAGAGCAAAGCAAGAATTTACAAGGTCTGTGTAAGACCGAAACTGACCTACGGCGCAGAAACAAGAAATGAAACCACAAAGACAAAACAAATTATGAGAACCACAGAAATAAAAACGCTGAGAATGATCACGGGAACAAATTTAAGAGATAGAATAAGAAACGCAAAAATACGCGAGGACAGCGGAGTGGGGGATGTTGTGAAGTGGGTTCGAAACCGTCGTAGGCAGTGGAGAGATCACGTGGAACGAATGGACGATGACAGACTAGCAAAAACCGTGATGAGAGAGAAACCAAACACCAAACAGCCGCCTGGACGGCCCCCCAAAAGATGGAGAGAGCTGGATTTCGACCTCAAACGAGGATCGATGAGGCATTGTATAGATAACAAAACTTGGTTATACCTAGAAAAAGAAGAAGAAGAAGATCCAAGACACTTCCCTATGGCATACCCTATTTAGTTACTTTATAATTAGAAATGTTATTTTGGACCCTAGTTTTATAATATCTATTCGTTAAAAAATCCTTAATCCACTAAAGTTCATCATGCGCTACACCACATAAAAATAATTTTTTAAACAAAACTCACTATTGATCATTTCAACCGTAAACTGACAAAAAAATCCAATGTAAGCTTTGACTCACTCATGGATTTCCTCCGTACGGAACATACATATTGCTACGCAGGTTCACACGAATGGTTGCTTCTAAAAACCTGATTGTCCACTGTACAATAGTCTCTTATTTTCAAAGTATTCACATAGCTGTCTACATACCAGAGCTTTTAGAATTTTGTAAACTACTCCCAACAGATTTATCGGACGAAAATTACAAGGAGCACACGGTTGTGATACTTCCGATATAGTAATTATAACACTTGTTTTTAATGTACTGGGAAATCTTGCTGTAATAATCCATGTATTTACTAAAAATATGAGTGGAGAGGAGATGACACTGAATAGATCCTCCTCTAATCTAATACTAAATTTAGTTTCACTAGAACTTTTATTTTTAAAACTATATATGATTTATAGAAGCTTTAAAAGGATTATCGTTTTTTTTATATCTATGGTTCCACTGTTTCTTATCAATACTTTTTGATATATCATCCAAACTATCTGCATAAATAAAATGCATTCATATTTTCTTTTTTACTACGATGACATAGCCCGAAATCATTCTTCGTAGAGTCAGAAATTTGTTTCTAATTATTTGCTAGTTCTTTTAAAGTTTTCCACATCCTTTTACCATCTCCCTTTGAGTTATTTCTGTCAAAATATTTCTCTTTTCTTTCTATATTATTGAAGCCATTTTATTTCTTTTTCTTTTGTATTCACTTCAACCACCATCATTTGCAGTAAAACAAAATTTCCTCAATGCATTATCCCTTTCATACTGCGGAGATCTAAGTTCTTCCATGGGTATTTTTAGTGATCCTATCTAATTTTTTATATATGAGCTATCTCATCTAGGGCTTTTTATATATTATCCATTAACTCATAATAAATTATATCAACTTCAGTGGAAGTATAGTTCTAGTTTTGTCCAATTAGAAATGCTTTAATTTTTCCTACATTATCATTATTTAAACTAACCTGAACCAATAATTGTGTGATCACTAATCATTTGAAAAATTCTAGGTATTGCGGCCAAGCTAAAATAATTTGAAATTATATGATCATTAATGTAGGTGGCCCGTTAGTAACACGAGTCGCCTTTGTAACTATTTGTTTAAAACTTATATATTTTTAGTTTTGAAGAGCCAAGAAAATTATTAAAATAGTTTATATTAAAATCACCTATAAAATAGACTTTTGTCGATTGCATCGTTTAACATTTCTTCTAGATAAGCTATAAAATAACCAGCGGAACCGGGGATCTATACATTGTTCCCAACATTATGTTCTTCCAATTTAATTGCAGAGCCACTATCAGGGCCCAATAATTAGAACTAATAGAGTTGCTAAATAATATTTTAAACTTAAAGCCATTCTGAACATATAAGACATATCTAGCTGTATGCCTACTGTTTCAATGTTACAAGTGCCGTACAGCTATTTAACTCAAACTCATAGTTATTCTGAATAACTTGAGTTTCAAACACACACTAAAGGATTATTGTTGCTTCAGTCATCAAAACCCTGCAAATCAACATGTAAAAACAATACACCTCTCGTTGTACAGGGTGAGTCAACGATTGGATGAAGTAGGTTTGTGCCTTTTCGGTGAAATTTACAAAGAAACTATATTTATTGTTTGATACAGTTTATTTTTACGCAGATTTTAAAAATATTTAGGACTCTACAGGGTGAGCCAAAAAACTAGGACAGCATAAAGTTGTATTTTTTAAATAGAACACCCTATATACGAATCGTATTTTCGATTTAGCTTATAATTTTAAATCTTTTTTATTAAGGGTTTACTATAACAAAACTTTGTAGTTTCTGAGATAATTAAGTTTAAAGAAAAAAAGTCACATTTTCAAGCATCAATTCGATCCTAAATAACGTTTTCAATTTTGTGACAAATATATTCAAAATTGGAATTTAGCAAGGCCAAGGACAACTTAACATAATTTTTACCTAATATTTGCAATAAAAGCTACAGGGTGTTGAACACATCGGCTCAAATTTGAACAAGTTTAAATAAATAAATATCTTTTTTTAAAATGGTACACCCTGTATATTTTCATGTTATTTAATAGAGTAATAAAAACCCTAAAAGTTTTGTTCAATATATCCTATACCTATTTATAATAGTTTTTGAGATATTTCAGTTTTTCTTATTTTCCATACTTTTTTACAGAAATAGTCTTCATTATCATAGTAGCCATGGCAAAAACAATGTAAAAGAACAT
>JASJET010000567.1:0-40275 GCA_034092305.1 Diaprepes abbreviatus | reverse complement strand
TTGATTGATTTAATTGATTTGATTGATTTAATTGATTGATTTAATTTATTTGATTGATTTAATTTATTTGATTGATTTAATTTATTTGATTGATTTAATTTATTTGATTGATTTAATTTATTTGATTTATTTAATTTATTTGATTTATTTAATTTATTTGATTTATTTAATTTATTTGATTTATTTAATTTATTTGATTTATTTAATTTATTTGATTTATTTAATTTATTTGATTTATTTAATTTATTTGATTTATTTAATTTATTTGATTTATTTAATTTATTTGATTTATTTGATTTATTTGATTTATTTAATTTATTTGATTTATTTAATTTATTTGATTTATTTAATTTATTTGATTTATTTAATTTATTTGATTTATTTAATTTATTTGATTTATTTAATTTATTTGATTTATTTAATTTATTTGATTTATTTAATTTATTTGATTTATTTAATTTATTTGATTTATTTAATTTATTTGATTTATTTGATTTATTTAATTTATTTGATTTATTTGATTTATTTGATTTATTTAATTTATTTGATTTATTTCATTTATTTGATTTATTTCATTTATTTGATTTATTTGATTTATTTAATTTATTTGATTTATTTAATTTATTTGATTTATTTAATTTATTTGATTTATTTAATTTATTTGATTTATTTAATTTATTTGATTTATTTGATTTATTTAATTTATTTGATTTATTTAATTTATTTGATTTATTTGATTTATTTGATTTATTTGATTTATTTGATTTATTTAATTTTTTTGATTTATTTAATTTATTTGATTTATTTGATTTATTGATTTATTTAATTTATTTGATTTATTTAATTTATTTGATTTATTTGATTTATTTAATTTATTTGATTTATTTAATTTATTTAATTTATTTAATTTATTTAATTTATTTAATTTATTTAATTTATTTAATTTATTTAATTTATTTAATTTATTTAATTTATTTAATTTAATTTATTTAATTTATTTAATTTATTTAATTTATTTAATTTATTTAATTTATTTAATTTATTTAATTTATTTAATTTATTTAATTTATTTAATTTATTTAATTTATTTAATTTATTTAATTTATTTAATTTATTTAATTTATTTAATTTATTTAATTTATTTAATTTATTTAATTTATTTAATTTATTTAATTTATTTAATTTATTTAATTTATTTAATTATTTAATTTATTTAATTTATTTAATTTATTTGATTTATTTAATTTATTTGATTTATTTAATTTATTTGATTTATTTAATTTATTTGATTTATTTAATTTATTTGATTTATTTAATTTATTTGATTTATTTAATTTATTTGATTTATTTAATTTATTTAATTTATTTAATTTATTTAATTTATTTAATTTATTTAATTTATTTAATTTATTTAATTTATTTAATTTATTTAATTTATTTAATTTATTTAATTTATTTAATTTATTTAATTATTTAATTTATTTAATTTATTTAATTTATTTAATTTATTTAATTTATTTAATTTATTTAATTTATTTAATTTATTTAATTTATTTAATTTATTTAATTTATTTAATTTATTTAATTTATTTAATTTATTTAATTTATTTAATTTATTTAATTTATTTAATTTATTTAATTTATTTAATTTATTTAATTTATTTAATTTATTTAATTTATTTAATTTATTTAATTTATTTAATTTATTTAATTTATTTAATTTATTTAATTTATTTAATTTATTTAATTTATTTAATTTATTTAATTTATTTAATTTATTTAATTTATTTAATTTATTTAATTTATTTAATTTATTTAATTTATTTAATTTATTTAATTTATTTAATTTATTTAATTTATTTAATTTATTTAATTTATTTAATTTATTTAATTTATTTAATTTATTTAATTTATTTAATTTATTTAATTTATTTAATTTATTTAATTTATTTAATTTATTTAATTTATTTAATTTATTTAATTTATTTAATTTATTAATTTATTTAATTTATTTAATTTATTAATTTATTTAATTTATTAATTTATTTAATTTATTTAATTTATTTAATTTATTTAATTTATTTAATTTATTTAATTTATTTAATTTATTTAATTTATTTAATTTATTTAATTTATTTAATTTATTTAATTTATTTAATTTATTTAATTTATTTAATTTATTTAATTTATTTAATTTATTTAATTTATTTAATTTATTTAATTTATTTAATTTATTTAATTTATTTAATTTATTTAATTTATTTAATTTATTTAATTTATTTAATTTATTTAATTTATTTAATTTATTTAATTTATTTAATTTATTTAATTTATTTAATTTATTTAATTTATTTAATTTATTTAATTTATTTAATTTATTTAATTTATTTAATTTATTTAATTTATTTAATTTATTTAATTTATTTAATTTATTTAATTTATTTAATTTATTTAATTTATTTAATTTATTTAATTTATTTAATTTATTTAATTTATTTAATTTATTTAATTTATTTAATTTATTTAATTTATTTAATTTATTTAATTTATTTAATTTATTTAATTTATTTAATTTATTTAATTTATTTAATTTATTTAATTTATTTAATTTATTTAATTTATTTAATTTATTTAATTTATTTAATTTATTTAATTTATTTAATTTATTTAATTTATTTAATTTATTTAATTTATTTAATTTATTTAATTTATTTAATTTATTTAATTTATTTAATTTATTTAATTTATTTAATTTATTTAATTTATTTAATTTATTTAATTTATTTAATTTATTTAATTTATTTAATTTATTTAATTTATTTAATTTATTTAATTTATTTAATTTATTTAATTTATTTAATTTATTTAATTTATTTAATTTATTTAATTTATTTAATTTATTTAATTTATTTAATTTATTTAATTTATTTAATTTATTTAATTTATTTAATTTATTTAATTTATTTAATTTATTTAATTTATTTAATTTATTT
The DNA here is from genome assembly GCA_034092305.1 of Diaprepes abbreviatus. NCBI lineage: Eukaryota > Metazoa > Arthropoda > Insecta > Coleoptera > Curculionidae > Diaprepes > Diaprepes abbreviatus. The sequence continues at coordinate 37,282 of JASJET010000567.1, read as the reverse complement.
AATTTATTTAATTTATTTAATTTATTTAATTTATTTAATTTATTTAATTTATTTAATTTATTTAATTTATTTAATTTATTTAATTTATTTAATTTATTTAATTTATTTAATTTATTTAATTTATTTAATTTATTTAATTTATTTAATTTATTTAATTTATTTAATTTATTGAATTTATTGAATTTATTGAATTTATTGAATTTATTGAATTTATTTAATTTATTTAATTTATTGAATTTATTTAATTTATTGAATTTATTTAATTTATTTAATTTATTTAATTTATTGAATTTATTTAATTTATTGAATTTATTGAATTTATTGAATTTATTGAATTTATTGAATTATTGAATTTATTGAATTTATTGAATTTATTGAATTTATTGAATTGATTTAATTTATTGAATTGATTTAATTGATTTAATTGATTTAATTGATTTAATTGATTTAATTTATTTAATTTATTTGATTTATTTGATTTATTTAATTTATTTGATTTATTTAATTTATTTGATTTATTTAATTTATTTGATTTATTTGATTTATTTAATTTATTTAATTTATTTGATTTATTTAATTTATTTGATTTATTTGATTTATTTGATTTATTTGATTTATTTGATTTATTTGATTTATTTGATTTATTTAATTTATTTGATTTATTTAATTTATTTGATTTATTTAATTTATTTGATTTATTTAATTTATTTGATTTATTTAATTTATTTGATTTATTTAATTTATTTGATTTATTTAATTTATTTGATTTATTTAATTTATTTGATTTATTTAATTTATTTGATTTATTTAATTTATTTGATTTATTTGATTTATTTAATTTATTTGATTTATTTGATTTATTTAATTTATTTGATTTATTTAATTTATTTGATTTATTTAATTTATTTGATTTATTTAATTTATTTGATTTATTTAATTTATTTGATTTATTTAATTTATTTGATTTATTTAATTTATTTGATTTATTTAATTTATTTGATTTATTTAATTTATTTAATTTATTTGATTTATTTAATTTATTTGATTTATTTAATTTATTTGATTTATTTAATTTATTTGATTTATTTAATTTATTTGATTTATTTCATTTATTTGATTTATTTCATTTATTTGATTTATTTCATATATTTGATTTATTTCATTTATTTGATTTATTTCATTTATTTGATTTATTTCATTTATTTGATTTATTTCATTTATTTGATATATTTGATTTATTTGATTTATTTGATTTATTTGATTTATTTGATTTATTTGATTTATTTGATTTATTTGATTTATTTGATTTATTTGATTTATTTGATTTATTTGATTTATTTGATTTATTTGATTTATTTGATTTATTTGATTTATTTAATTTATTTAATTTATTTGATTTATTTAATTTATTTGATTTATTTAATTTATTTAATTTATTTGATTTATTTAATTTATTTGATTTATTTAATTATTTGATTTATTTAATTTATTTAATTTATTTGATTTATTTAATTTATTTGATTTATTTAATTTATTTGATTTATTTAATTTATTTGATTTATTAATTTATTTGATTTATTTAATTTATTTGATTTATTTAATTTATTTGATTTATTTAATTTAATTGATTTATTTAATTTATTTGATTTATTTAATTTATTTGATTTATTAAATTTATTTGATTTATTTAATTTATTTGATTTATTTAATTTATTTGATTTATTTAATTTATTTGATTTATTTGATTTATTTGATTTATTTGATTTATTTGATTTATTTGATTTATTTGATTTATTTGATTTATTTGATTTATTTGATTTATTTGATTTATTTGATTTATTTGATTTATTTGATTTATTTGATTTATTTGATTTATTTGATTTATTTGATTTATTTGATTTATTTGATTTATTTGATTTATTTGATTTATTTGATTTATTTGATTTATTTGATTTATTTAATTTATTTGATTTATTTAATTTATTTGATTTATTTAATTTATTTGATTTATTTAATTTATTTGATTTATTTAATTTATTTAATTTATTTAATTTATTTAATTTATTTAATTTATTTAATTTATTTAATTTATTTAATTTATTTAATTTATTTAATTTATTTAATTTATTTAATTTATTTAATTTATTTAATTTATTTAATTTATTTAATTTATTTAATTTATTTAATTTATTTAATTTATTTAATTTATTTAATTTATTTAATTTATTTAATTTATTTAATTTATTTAATTTATTTAATTTATTTAATTTATTTAATTTATTTAATTTATTTAATTTATTTAATTTATTTAATTTATTTAATTTATTTAATTTATTTAATTTATTTAATTTATTTAATTTATTTAATTTATTTAATTTATTTAATTTATTTAATTTATTTAATTTATTTAATTTATTTAATTTATTTAATTTATTTAATTTATTTAATTTATTTAATTTATTTAATTTATTTAATTTATTTAATTTATTTAATTTATTTAATTTATTTAATTTATTTAATTTATTTAATTTATTTAATTTATTTAATTTATTTAATTTATTTAATTTATTTAATTTATTTAATTTATTTAATTTATTTAATTTATTTAATTTATTTAATTTATTTAATTTATTTAATTTATTTAATTTATTTAATTTATTTAATTTATTTAATTTATTTAATTTATTTAATTTATTTAATTTATTTAATTTATTTAATTTATTTAATTTATTTAATTTATTTAATTTATTTAATTTATTTAATTTATTTAATTTATTTAATTTATTTAATTTATTTAATTTATTTAATTTATTTAATTTATTTAATTTATTTAATTTATTTAATTTATTTAATTTATTTAATTTATTTAATTTATTTAATTTATTTAATTTATTTAATTTATTTAATTTATTTAATTTATTTAATTTATTTAATTTATTTAATTTATTTAATTTATTTAATTTATTTAATTTATTTAATTTATTTAATTTATTTAATTTATTTAATTTATTTAATTTATTTAATTTATTTAATTTATTTAATTTATTTAATTTATTTAATTTATTTAATTTATTTAATTTATTTAATTTATTTAATTTATTTAATTTATTTAATTTATTTAATTTCTTTAGTTTTTTAATTTATATAATTTCTTTAATTTTTTTAATTATTTAATTTCTTTAATTTGTTTAATTTGTTTTAATTTATTTAATTTGTTAAATTTGTTTAATTTATTTAATTTGTTTAATATAATTAATTTATTTAATTTAATTAAGTTATTTAATTTATTTAATTTAATTAAGTTATTTAAGTTATTTAAGTTATTTAAATTATTTAATTTATTTAATATATTTAATTTATTTAATTTATTTAATTTATTTAATTTATTTAATTTATTTAATTTATTTAATTTATTTAATTTATTTAATTTATTTAATTTATTTAATTTATTTAATTTATTTAATTTATTTAATTTATTTAATTTATTTAACTTATTAATTATTTAATTTATTTAATTTATTTATTTATTAATTTCTTTAGTTTTTTAATTTATATAATTTCTTTAATTTTTTTAATTATTTAATTTCTTTAATTTGTTTAATTTGTTTAATTTATTTAATTTGTTAAATTTGTTTAATTTATTTAATTTGTTTAATATAATTAATTTATTTAATTTAATTAAGTTATTTAATTTATTTAATTTAATTAAGTTATTTAAGTTATTTAAGTTATTTAAATTATTTAATTTATTTAATTTATTTAATTTATTTAATTTATTTAATTTATTTAATTTATTTAATTTATCTAATTTATTTAATTTATTTAATTTATTTAATTTATTTAATTTATTTAATTTATTTAATTTATTTAATTTATTTAATTTATTTAATTTATTTAATGTATTTAATGTATTTGATTTATTTGATTTATTTGATTTATTTGATTTATTTGATTTATTTGATTTATTTGATTTATTTGATTTATTTGATTTATTTGATTTATTTGATTTATTTGATTTATTTGATTTATTTGATTTATTTGATTTATTTGATTTATTTGATTTATTTGATTTATTTGATTTATTTGATTTATTTGATTTATTTGATTTATTTGATTTATTTGATTTATTTGATTTATTTGATTTATTTGATTTATTTGATTTATTTGATTTATTTGATTTATTTGATTTATTTGATTTATTTGATTTATTTGATTTATTTGATTTATTTGATTTATTTGATTTATTTGATTTATTTGATTTATTTGATTTATTTGATTTATTTGATTTATTTGATTTATTTGATTTATTTGATTTATTTGATTTATTTGATTTATTTGATTTATTTGATTTATTTGATTTATTTGATTTATTTGATTTATTTGATTTATTTGATTTATTTGATTTATTTGATTTATTTGATTTATTTGATTTATTTGATTTATTTGATTTATTTGATTTATTTGATTTATTTGATTTATTTGATTTATTTGATTTATTTGATTTATTTGATTTATTTGATTTATTTGATTTATTTGATTTATTTGATTTATTTGATTTATTTGATTTATTTGATTTATTTGATTTATTTGATTTATTTGATTTATTTGATTTATTTGATTTATTTGATTTATTTGATTTATTTGATTTATTTGATTTATTTGATTTATTTGATTTATTTGATTTATTTGATTTATTTGATTTATTTGATTTATTTGATTTATTTGATTTATTTGATTTATTTGATTTATTTGATTTATTTGATTTATTTGATTTATTTGATTTATTTGATTTATTTGATTTATTTGATTTATTTGATTTATTTGATTTATTTGATTTATTTGATTTATTTGATTTATTTGATTTATTTGATTTATTTGATTTATTTGATTTATTTGATTTATTTGATTTATTTGATTTATTTGATTTATTTGATTTATTTGATTTATTTGATTTATTTGATTTATTTGATTTATTTGATTTATTTGATTTATTTGATTTATTTGATTTATTTGATTTATTTGATTTATTTGATTTATTTGATTTATTTGATTTATTTGATTTATTTGATTTATTTGATTTATTTGATTTATTTGATTTATTTGATTTATTTGATTTATTTGATTTATTTGATTTATTTGATTTATTTGATTTATTTGATTTATTTGATTTATTTGATTTATTTGATTTATTTGATTTATTTGATTTATTTGATTTATTTGATTTATTTGATTTATTTGATTATTTGATTTATTTGATTTATTTGATTTATTTGATTTATTTGATTTATTTGATTTATTTGATTTATTTGATTTATTTGATTTATTTGATTTATTTGATTTATTTGATTTATTTGATTTATTTGATTTATTTGATTTATTTGATTTATTTGATTTATTTGATTTATTTGATTTATTTGATTTATTTGATTTATTTGATTTATTTGATTTATTTGATTTATTTGATTTATTTGATTTATTTGATTTATTTGATTTATTTGATTTATTTGATTTATTTGATTTATTTGATTTATTTGATTTATTTGATTTATTTGATTTATTTGATTTATTTGATTTATTTGATTTATTTGATTTATTTGATTTATTTGATTTATTTGATTTATTTGATTTATTTGATTTATTTGATTTATTTGATTTATTTGATTTATTTGATTTATTTGATTTATTTGATTTATTTGATTTATTTGATTTATTTGATTTATTTGATTTATTTGATTTATTTGATTTATTTGATTTATTTGATTTATTTGATTTATTTGATTTATTTGATTTATTTGATTTATTTGATTTATTTGATTTATTTGATTTATTTGATTTATTTGATTTATTTGATTTATTTGATTTATTTGATTTATTTGATTTATTTGATTTATTTGATTTATTTGATTTATTTGATTTATTTGATTTATTTGATTTATTTGATTTATTTGATTTATTTGATTTATTTGATTTATTTGATTTATTTGATTTATTTGATTTATTTGATTTATTTGATTTATTTGATTTATTTGATTTATTTGATTTATTTGATTTATTTGATTTATTTGATTTATTTGATTTATTTGATTTATTTGATTTATTTGATTTATTTGATTTATTTGATTTATTTGATTTATTTGATTTATTTGATTTATTTGATTTATTTGATTTATTTGATTTATTTGATTTATTTGATTTATTTGATTTATTTGATTTATTTGATTTATTTGATTTATTTGATTTATTTGATTTATTTGATTTATTTGATTTATTTGATTTATTTGATTTATTTGATTTATTTGATTTATTTGATTTATTTGATTTATTTGATTTATTTGATTTATTTGATTTATTTGATTTATTTGATTTATTTGATTTATTTGATTTATTTGATTTATTTGATTTATTTGATTTATTTGATTTATTTGATTTATTTGATTTATTTGATTTATTTGATTTATTTGATTTATTTGATTTATTTGATTTATTTGATTTATTTGATTTATTTGATTTATTTGATTTATTTGATTTATTTGATTTATTTGATTTATTTGATTTATTTGATTTATTTGATTTATTTGATTTATTTGATTTATTTGATTTATTTGATTTATTTGATTTATTTGATTTATTTGATTTATTTGATTTATTTGATTTATTTGATTTATTTGATTTATTTGATTTATTTGATTTATTTGATTTATTTGATTTATTTGATTTATTTGATTTATTTGATTTATTTGATTTATTTGATTTATTTGATTTATTTGATTTATTTGATTTATTTGATTTATTTGATTTATTTGATTTATTTGATTTATTTGATTTATTTGATTTATTTGATTTATTTGATTTATTTGATTTATTTGATTTATTTGATTTATTTGATTTATTTGATTTATTTGATTTATTTGATTTATTTGATTTATTTGATTTATTTGATTTATTTGATTTATTTGATTTATTTGATTTATTTGATTTATTTGATTTATTTGATTTATTTGATTTATTTGATTTATTTGATTTATTTGATTTATTTGATTTATTTGATTTATTTGATTTATTTGATTTATTTGATTTATTTGATTTATTTGATTTATTTGATTTATTTGATTTATTTGATTTATTTGATTTATTTGATTTATTTGATTTATTTGATTTATTTGATTTATTTGATTTATTTGATTTATTTGATTTATTTGATTTATTTGATTTATTTGATTTATTTGATTTATTTGATTTATTTGATTTATTTGATTTATTTGATTTATTTGATTTATTTGATTTATTTGATTTATTTGATTTATTTGATTTATTTGATTTATTTGATTTATTTGATTTATTTGATTTATTTGATTTATTTGATTTATTTGATTTATTTGATTTATTTGATTTATTTGATTTATTTGATTTATTTGATTTATTTGATTTATTTGATTTATTTGATTTATTTGATTTATTTGATTTATTTGATTTATTTGATTTATTTGATTTATTTGATTTATTTGATTTATTTGATTTATTTGATTTATTTGATTTATTTGATTTATTTGATTTATTTGATTTATTTGATTTATTTGATTTATTTGATTTATTTGATTTATTTGATTTATTTGATTTATTTGATTTATTTGATTTATTTGATTTATTTGATTTATTTGATTTATTTGATTTATTTGATTTATTTGATTTATTTGATTTATTTGATTTATTTGATTTATTTGATTTATTTGATTTATTTGATTTATTTGATTTATTTGACTTATTTGACTTATTTGACTTATTTGACTTATTTGACTTATTTGACTTATTTGACTTATTTGACTTATTTGACTTATTTGACTTATTTGACTTATTTGACTTATTTGACTTATTTGACTTATTTGACTTATTTGACTTATTTGACTTATTTGACTTATTTGACTTATTTGACTTATTTGACTTATTTGACTTATTTGACTTTGACTTATTTGACTTATTTGACTTTGACTTATTTGACTTATTTGACTTATTTGACTTATTTGACTTATTTGACTTATTTGACTTATTTGACTTATTTGACTTATTTGACTTATTTGACTTATTTGACTTATTTGACTTATTTGACTTATTTGACTTATTTGACTTATTTGACTTATTTGATTTATTTGATTTATTTGATTTATTTGATTTATTTGATTTATTTGATTTATTTGATTTATTTGATTTATTTGATTTATTTGATTTATTTGATTTATTTGATTTATTTGATTTATTTGATTTATTTGATTTATTTGATTTATTTGATTTATTTGATTTATTTGATTTATTTGATTTATTTGATTTATTTGATTTATTTGATTTATTTGATTTATTTGATTTATTTGATTTATTTGATTTATTTGATTTATTTGATTTATTTGATTTATTTGATTTATTTGATTTATTTGATTTATTTGATTTATTTGATTTATTTGATTTATTTGATTTATTTGATTTATTTGATTTATTTGATTTATTTGATTTATTTGATTTATTTGATTTATTTGATTTATTTGATTTATTTGATTTATTTGATTTATTTGATTTATTTGATTTATTTGATTTATTTGATTTATTTGATTTATTTGATTTATTTGATTTATTTGATTTATTTGATTTATTTGATTTATTTGATTTATTTGATTTATTTGATTTATTTGATTTATTTGATTTATTTGATTTATTTGATTTATTTGATTTATTTGATTTATTTGATTTATTTGATTTATTTGATTTATTTGATTTATTTGATTTATTTGATTTATTTGATTTATTTGATTTATTTGATTTATTTGATTTATTTGATTTATTTGATTTATTTGATTTATTTGATTTATTTGATTTATTTGATTTATTTGATTTATTTGATTTATTTGATTTATTTGATTTATTTGATTTATTTGATTTATTTGATTTATTTGATTTATTTGATTTATTTGATTTATTTGATTTATTTGATTTATTTGATTTATTTGATTCATTTGATTTATTTGATTTATTTGATTTATTTGATTCATTTGATTCATTTGATTCATTTGATTCATTTGATTCATTTGATTCATTTGATTCATTTGATTCATTTGATTCATTTGATTCATTTGATTCATTTGATTCATTTGATTCATTTGATTCATTTGATTCATTTGATTCATTTGATTCATTTGATTCATTTGATTCATTTGATTCATTTGATTCATTTGATTCATTTGATTCATTTGATTCATTTGATTCATTTGATTCATTTGATTCATTTGATTCATTTGATTCATTTGATTCATTTGATTCATTTGATTCATTTGATTCATTTGATTCATTTGATTCATTTGATTCATTTGATTCATTTGATTCATTTGATTCATTTGATTCATTTGATTCATTTGATTCATTTGATTCATTTGATTCATTTGATTCATTTGATTCATTTGATTCATTTGATTCATTTGATTCATTTGATTCATTTGATTCATTTGATTCATTTGATTCATTTGATTCATTTGATTCATTTGATTCATTTGATTCATTTGATTCATTTGATTCATTTGATTCATTTGATTCATTTGATTCATTTGATTCATTTGATTCATTTGATTCATTTGATTCATTTGATTCATTTGATTCATTTGATTCATTTGATTCATTTGATTCATTTGATTCATTTGATTCATTTGATTCATTTGATTCATTTGATTCATTTGATTCATTTGATTCATTTGATTCATTTGATTCATTTGATTCATTTGATTCATTTGATTCATTTGATTCATTTGATTCATTTGATTCATTTGATTCATTTGATTCATTTGATTCATTTGATTCATTTGATTCATTTGATTCATTTGATTTATTTGATTTATTTGATTTATTTGATTTATTTGATTTATTTGATTTATTTGATTTATTTGATTTATTTGATTTATTTGATTTATTTGATTTATTTGATTTATTTGATTTATTTGATTTATTTGATTTATTTGATTTATTTGATTTATTTGATTTATTTGATTTATTTGATTTATTTGATTTATTTGATTTATTTGATTTATTTGATTTATTTGATTTATTTGATTTATTTGATTTATTTGATTTATTTGATTTATTTGATTTATTTGATTTATTTGATTTATTTGATTTATTTGATTTATTTGATTTATTTGATTTATTTGATTTATTTGATTTATTTGATTTATTTGATTTATTTGATATATTTGATATATTTGATTTATTTGATTTATTTGATTTATTTGATTTATTTGATATATTTGATTTATTTGATTTATTTGATTTATTTGATTTATTTGATTTATTTGATTTATTTGATTTATTTGATTTATTTGATTTATTTGATTTATTTGATTTATTTGATTTATTTGATTTATTTGATTTATTTGATTTATTTGATTTATTTGATTTATTTGATTTATTTGATTTATTTGATTTATTTGATTTATTTGATTTATTTGATTTATTTGATTTATTTGATTTATTTGATTTATTTGATTTATTTGATTTATTTGATTTATTTGATTTATTTGATTTATTTGATTTATTTGATTTATTTGATTTATTTGATTTATTTGATTTATTTGATTTATTTGATTTATTTGATTTATTTGATTTATTTGATTTATTTGATTTATTTGATTTATTTGATTTATTTGATTTATTTGATTTATTTGATTTATTTGATTTATTTGATTTATTTGATTTATTTGATTTATTTGATTTATTTGATTTATTTGATTTATTTGATTTATTTGATTTATTTGATTTATTTGATTTATTTGATTTATTTGATTTATTTGATTTATTTGATTTATTTGATTTATTTGATTTATTTGATTTATTTGATTTATTTGATTTATTTGATTTATTTGATTTATTTGATTTATTTGATTTATTTGATTTATTTGATTTATTTGATTTATTTGATTTATTTAATTTATTTGATTTATTTAATTTATTTGATTTATTTAATTTATTTGATTTATTTAATTTATTTGATTTATTTAATTTATTTGATTTATTTAATTTATTTGATTTATTTAATTTATTTGATTTATTTAATTTATTTGATTTATTTGATTTATTTAATTTATTTGATTTATTTAATTTATTTGATTTATTTAATTTATTTGATTTATTTAATTTATTTGATTTATTTAATTTATTTGATTTATTTAATTTATTTGATTTATTTAATTTATTTGATTTATTTAATTTATTTGATTTATTTAATTTATTTGATTTATTTAATTTATTTGATTTATTTGATTTATTTGATTTATTTAATTTATTTGATTTATTTAATTTATTTGATTTATTTGATTTATTTGATTTATTTGATTTATTTGATTTATTTGATTTATTTGATTTATTTGATTTATTTGATTTATTTGATTTATTTGATTTATTTGATTTATTTGATTTATTTGATTTATTTGATTTATTTGATTTATTTGATTTATTTGATTTATTTGATTTATTTGATTTATTTGATTTATTTGATTTATTTGATTTATTTGATTTATTTGATTTATTTGATTTATTTGATTTATTTGATTTATTTGATTTATTTGATTTATTTGATTTATTTGATTTATTTGATTTATTTGATTTATTTGATTTATTTGATTTATTTGATTTATTTGATTTATTTGATTTATTTGATTTATTTGATTTATTTGATTTATTTGATTTATTTGATTTATTTGATTTATTTGATTTATTTGATTTATTTGATTTATTTGATTTATTTGATTTATTTGATTTATTTGATTTATTTGATTTATTTGATTTATTTGATTTATTTGATTTATTTGATTTATTTGATTTATTTGATTTATTTGATTTATTTGATTTATTTGATTTATTTGATTTATTTAATTTATTTGATTTATTTGATTTATTTAATTTATTTGATTTATTTAATTTATTTGATTTATTTGATTTATTTGATTTATTTGATTTATTTGATTTATTTGATTTATTTAATTTATTTAATTTATTTAATTTATTTAATTTATTTAATTTATTTAATTTATTTAATTTATTTAATTTATTTAATTTATTTAATTTATTTAATTTATTTAATTTATTTAATTTATTTAATTTATTTAATTTATTTAATTTATTTAATTTATTTAATTTATTTAATTTATTTAATTTATTTAATTTATTTAATTTATTTAATTTATTTAATTTATTTAATTTATTTAATTTATTTAATTTATTTAATTTATTTAATTTATTTAATTTATTTAATTTATTTAATTTATTTAATTTATTTAATTTATTTAATTTATTTAATTTATTTAATTTATTTAATTTATTTAATTTATTTAATTTATTTAATTTATTTAATTTATTTAATTTATTTAATTTATTTAATTTATTTAATTTATTTAATTTATTTAATTTATTTAATTTATTTAATTTATTTAATTTATTTAATTTATTTAATTTATTTAATTTATTTAATTTATTTAATTTATTTAATTTATTTAATTTATTTAATTTATTTAATTTATTTAATTTATTTAATTTATTTAATTTATTTAATTTATTTAATTTATTTAATTTATTTAATTTATTTAATTTATTTAATTTATTTAATTTATTTAATTTATTTAATTTATTTAATTTATTTAATTTATTTAATTTATTTAATTTATTTAATTTATTTAATTTATTTAATTTATTTAATTTATTTAATTTATTTAATTTATTTAATTTATTTAATTTATTTAATTTATTTAATTTATTTAATTTATTTAATTTATTTAATTTATTTAATTTATTTAATTTATTTAATTTATTTAATTTATTTAATTTATTTAATTTATTTAATTTATTTAATTTATTTAATTTATTTAATTTATTTAATTTATTTAATTTATTTAATTTATTTAATTTATTTAATTTATTTAATTTATTTAATTTATTTAATTTATTTAATTTATTTAATTTATTTAATTTATTTAATTTATTTAATTTATTTAATTTATTTAATTTATTTAATTTATTTAATTTATTTAATTTATTTAATTTATTTAATTTATTTAATTTATTTAATTTATTTAATTTATTTAATTTATTTAATTTATTTAATTTATTTAATTTATTTAATTTATTTAATTTATTTAATTTATTTAATTTATTTAATTTATTTAATTTATTTAATTTATTTAATTTATTTAATTTATTTAATTTATTTAATTTATTTAATTTATTTAATTTATTTAATTTATTTAATTTATTTAATTTATTTAATTTATTTAATTTATTTAATTTATTTAATTTATTTAATTTATTTAATTTATTTAATTTATTTAATTTATTTAATTTATTTAATTTATTTAATTTATTTAATTTATTTAATTTATTTAATTTATTTAATTTATTTAATTTATTTAATTTATTTAATTTATTTAATTTATTTAATTTATTTGATTTATTTAATTTATTTAATTTATTTGATTTATTTCATTTATTTGATTTATTTAATTTATTTCATTTATTTAATTTATTTCATTTATTTAATTTATTTAATTTATTTGATTTATTTTAATTTATTTGATTTATTTTAATTTATTTGATTTATTTGATTTATTTGATTTATTTGATTTATTTGATTTATTTAATTTATTTAATTTATTTGATTTATTTGATTTATTTGATTTATTTGATTTATTTAATTTATTTAATTTATTTGATTTATTTAATATATTTAATTTATTTAATTTATTTAATTTATTTAATTTATTTAATTTATTTAATTTATTTAATTTATTTAATTTATTTAATTTATTTAATTTATTTAATTTATTTAATTTATTTAATTTATTTAATTTATTTAATTTATTTATTTTATTTAATTTATTTAATTTATTTAATTTATTTAATTTATTTAATTTATTTAATTTATTTAATTTATTTAATTTATTTAATTTATTTAATTTATTTAATTTATTTAATTTATTTAATTTATTTAATTTATTTAATTTATTTAATTTATTTAATTTATTTAATTTATTTAATTTATTTAATTTATTTAATTTATTTAATTTATTTAATTTATTTAATTTATTTAATTTATTTAATTTATTTAATTTATTTAATTTATTTAATTTATTTAATTTATTTAATTTATTTAATTTATTTAATTTATTTAATTTATTTAATTTATTTAATTTATTTAATTTATTTAATTTATTTAATTTATTTAATTTATTTAATTTATTTAATTTATTTAATTTTTTAATTTATTTAATTTATTTAATTTATTTAATTTATTTAATTTATTTAATTTATTTAATTTATTTAATTTATTTAATTTATTTAATTTATTTAATTTATTTAATTTATTTAATTTATTTAATTTATTTAATTTATTTAATTTATTTAATTTATTTAATTTATTTAATTTATTTAATTTATTTAATTTATTTAATTTATTTAATTTATTTAATTTATTTAATTTATTTAATTTATTTAATTTATTTAATTTATTTAATTTATTTAATTTATTTAATTTATTTAATTTATTTAATTTATTTAATTTATTTAATTTATTTAATTTATTTAATTTATTTAATTTATTTAATTTATTTAATTTATTTAATTTATTTAATTTATTTAATTTATTTAATTTATTTAATTTATTTAATTTATTTAATTTATTTAATTTATTTAATTTATTTAATTTATTTAATTTATTTAATTTATTTAATTTATTTAATTTATTTAATTTATTTAATTTATTTAATTTATTTAATTTATTTAATTTATTTAATTTATTTAATTTATTTAATTTATTTAATTTATTTAATTTATTTAATTTATTTAATTTATTTAATTTATTTAATTTATTTAATTTATTTAATTTATTTAATTTATTTAATTTATTTAATTTATTTACTTTATTTAATTTATTTAATTTATTTAATTTATTTAATTTATTTAATTTATTTAATTTATTTAATTTATTTAATTTATTTAATTTATTTAATTTATTTAATTTATTTAATTTATTTAATTTATTTAATTTATTTAATTTATTTAATTTATTTAATTTATTTAATTTATTTAATTTATTTAATTTATTTAATTTATTTAATTTATTTAATTTATTTAATTTATTTAATTTATTTAATTTATTTAATTTATTTAATTTATTTAATTTATTTAATTTATTTAATTTATTTAATTTATTTAATTTATTTAATTTATTTAATTTATTTAATTTATTTGATTTATTTAATTTATTTGATTTATTTAATTTATTTAATTTATTTGATTTATTTAATTTATTTGATTTATTTAATTTATTTGATTTATTTAATTTATTTAATTTATTTGATTTATTTAATTTATTTCATTTATTTAATTTATTTCATTTATTTAATTTATTTCATTTATTTAATTTATTTAATTTATTTGATTTATTTTAATTTATTTGATTTATTTTAATTTATTTGATTTATTTGATTTATTTGATTTATTTGATTTATTTGATTTATTTAATTTATTTAATTTATTTGATTTATTTGATTTATTTGATTTATTTGATTTATTTGATTTATTTGATTTATTTAATTTATTTGATTTATTTAATTTATTTAATTTATTTAATTTATTTAATTTATTTAATTTATTTAATTTATTTAATTTATTTAATTTATTTAATTTATTTAATTTATTTAATTTATTTAATTTATTTAATTTATTTAATTTATTTAATTTATTTAATTTATTTAATTTATTTAATTTATTTAATTTATTTAATTTATTTAATTTATTTAATTTATTTAATTTATTTAATTTATTTAATTTATTTAATTTATTTAATTTATTTAATTTATTTAATTTATTTAATTTATTTAATTTATTTAATTTATTTAATTTATTTAATTTATTTAATTTATTTAATTTATTTAATTTATTTAATTTATTTAATTTATTTAATTTATTTAATTTATTTAATTTATTTAATTTATTTAATTTATTTAATTTATTTAATTTATTTAATTTATTTAATTTATTTAATTTATTTAATTTATTTAATTTATTTAATTTATTTAATTTATTTAATTTATTTAATTTATTTAATTTATTTAATTTATTTAATTTATTTAATTTATTTAATTTATTTAATTTATTTAATTTATTTAATTTATTTAATTTATTTAATTTATTTAATTTATTTAATTTATTTAATTTATTTAATTTATTTAATTTATTTAATTTATTTAATTTATTTAATTTATTTAATTTATTTAATTTATTTAATTTATTTAATTTATTCAATTTATTTAATTTATTCAATTTATTTAATTTATTTAATTTATTTAATTTATTTAATTTATTTAATTTATTTAATTTATTTAATTTATTTAATTTATTTAATTTATTTAATTTATTTAATTTATTTAATTTATTTAATTTATTTAATTTATTTAATTTTTTAATTTATTTAATTTATTTAATTTATTTAATTTATTTAATTTATTTAATTTATTTAATTTATTTAATTTATTTAATTTATTTAATTTATTTAATTTATTTAATTTATTTAATTTATTTAATTTATTTAATTTATTTAATTTATTTAATTTATTTAATTTATTTAATTTATTTAATTTATTTAATTTATTTAATTTATTTAATTTATTTAATTTATTTAATTTATTTAATTTATTTAATTTATTTAATTTATTTAATTTATTTAATTTATTTAATTTATTTAATTTATTTAATTTATTTAATTTATTTAATTTATTTAATTTATTTAATTTATTTAATTTATTTAATTTATTTAATTTATTTAATTTATTTAATTTATTTAATTTATTTAATTTATTTAATTTATTTAATTTATTTAATTTATTTAATTTATTTAATTTATTTAATTTATTTAATTTATTTAATTTATTTAATTTATTTAATTTATTTAATTTATTTAATTTATTTAATTTATTTAATTTATTTAATTTATTTAATTTATTTAATTTATTTAATTTATTTAATTTATTTAATTTATTTACTTTATTTACTTTATTTAATTTATTTACTTTATTTAATTTATTTAGTTTATTTAATTTATTTAGTTTATTTAATTTATTTAATTTATTTAATTTATTTAATTTATTTAATTTATTTAATTTATTTAATTTATTTAATTTATTTAATTTATTTAATTTATTTAATTTATTTAATTTATTTAATTTATTTAATTTATTTAATTTATTTAATTTATTTAATTTATTTAATTTATTTAATTTATTTAATTTATTTAATTTATTTAATTTATTTAATTTATTTAATTTATTTAATTTATTTAATTTATTTAATTTATTTAATTTATTTAATTTATTTAATTTATTTAATTTATTTAATTTATTTAATTTATTTAATTTATTTAATTTATTTAATTTATTTAATTTATTTAATTTATTTAATTTATTTAATTTATTTAATTTATTTAATTTATTTAATTTATTTAATTTATTTAATTTATTTAATTTATTTAATTTATTTAATTTATTTAATTTATTTAATTTATTTAATTTATTTAATTTATTTAATTTATTTAATTTATTTAATTTATTTAATTTATTTAATTTATTTAATTTATTTAATTTATTTAATTTATTTAATTTATTTAATTTATTTAATTTATTTAATTTATTTAATTTATTTAATTTATTTAATTTATTTAATTTATTTAATTTATTTAATTTATTTAATTTATTTAATTTATTTAATTTATTTAATTTATTTAATTTATTTAATTTATTTAATTTATTTAATTTATTTAATTTATTTAATTTATTTAATTTATTTAATTTATTTAATTTATTTAATTTATTTAATTTATTTAATTTATTTAATTTATTTAATTTATTTAATTTATTTAATTTATTTAATTTATTTAATTTATTTAATTTATTTAATTTATTTAATTTATTTAATTTATTTAATTTATTTAATTTATTTAATTTATTTAATTTATTTAATTTATTTAATTTATTTAATTTATTTAATTTATTTAATTTATTTAATTTATTTAATTTATTTAATTTATTTAATTTATTTAATTTATTTAATTTATTTAATTTATTTAATTTATTTAATTTATTTAATTTATTTAATTTATTTAATTTATTTAATTTATTTAATTTATTTAATTTATTTAATTTATTTAATTTATTTAATTTATTTAATTTATTTAATTTATTTAATTTATTTAATTTATTTAATTTATTTAATTTATTTAATTTATTTAATTTATTTAATTTATTTAATTTATTTAATTTATTTAATTTATTTAATTTATTTAATTTATTTAATTTATTTAATTTATTTAATTTATTTAATTTATTTAATTTATTTAATTTATTTAATTTATTTAATTTATTTAATTTATTTAATTTATTTAATTTATTTAATTTATTTAATTTATTTAATTTATTTAATTTATTTAATTTATTTAATTTATTTAATTTATTTAATTTATTTAATTTATTTAATTTATTTAATTTATTTAATTTATTTAATTTATTTAATTTATTTAATTTATTTAATTTATTTAATTTATTTAATTTATTTAATTTATTTAATTTATTTAATTTATTTAATTTATTTAATTTATTTAATTTATTTAATTTATTTAATTTATTTAATTTATTTAATTTATTTAATTTATTTAATTTATTTAATTTATTTAATTTATTTAATTTATTTAATTTATTTAATTTATTTATTTTATTTAATTTATTTAATTTATTTAATTTATTTAATTTATTTAATTTATTTAATTTATTTAATTTATTTAATTTATTTAATTTATTTAATTTATTTAATTTATTTAATTTATTTAATTTATTTAATTTATTTAATTTATTTAATTTATTTAATTTATTTAATTTATTTAATTTATTTAATTTATTTAATTTATTTAATTTATTTAATTTATTTAATTTATTTAATTTATTTAATTTATTTAATTTATTTAATTTATTTAATTTTTTTAATTTATTTAATTTATTTAATTTTTTTAATTTATTTAATTTATTTAATTTATTTAATTTATTTAATTTATTTAATTTATTTAATTTATTTAATTTATTTAATTTATTTAATTTATTTAATTTATTTAATTTATTTAATTTATTTAATTTATTTAATTTATTTAATTTATTGAATTTATTTAATTTATTGAATTTATTGAATTTATTGAATTGATTTAATTTATTTGATTGATTTAATTTATTTGATTGATTTAATTGATTTGATTGATTTAATTGATTTGATTGATTTAATTGATTTGATTGATTTAATTGATTTGATTGATTTAATTGATTTGATTGATTTAATTGATTTGATTGATTTAATTGATTTGATTGATTTAATTGATTTGATTGATTTAATTGATTTGATTGATTTAATTGATTTGATTGATTTAATTGATTTGATTGATTTAATTGATTTGATTGATTTAATTGATTTGATTGATTTAATTGATTTGATTGATTTAATTGATTTGATTGATTTAATTGATTTGATTGATTTAATTGATTTGATTGATTTAATCGATTTGATTGATTTAATCGATTTGATTGATTTAATCGATTTGATTGATTTAATCGATTTGATTGATTTAATCGATTTGATTGATTTAATCGATTTGATTGATTTAATCGATTTGATTGATTTAATCGATTTGATTGATTTAATCGATTTGATTGATTTAATCGATTTGATTGATTAAATCGATTTGATTGATTTAATATATTTGATTGATTTAATATATTTGATTGATTTAATTTATTTGATTGATTTAATTTATTTGATTGATTTAATTTATTTGATTGATTTAATTTACTTGATTGATTTAATTTATTTGATTGATTTAATTTATTTGATTGATTTAATTTATTTGATTTATTTCATTTATTTGATTTATTTGATTTATTTGATTTATTTGATTTATTTGATTTATTTGATTTATTTGATTTATTTGATTTATTTGATTTATTTGATTTATTTGATTTATTTGATTTATTTGATTTATTTGATTTATTTGATTTATTTGATTTATTTGATTTATTTGATTTATTTGATTTATTTGATTTATTTGATTTATTTGATTTATTTGATTTATTTAATTTATTTGATTTATTTAATTTATTTGATTTATTTAATTTATTTGATTTATTTAATTTATTTGATTTATTTGATTTATTTGATTTATTTGATTTATTTGATTTATTTAATTTATTTGATTTATTTAATTTATTTGATTTATTTGATTTATTTAATTTATTTGATTTATTTAATTTATTTGATTTATTTGATTTATTTGATTTATTTGATTTATTTGATTTATTTGATTTATTTGATTTATTAGATTTATTTGATTTATTTGATTTATTTGATTTATTTGATTTATTTGATTTATTTAATTTATTTGATTTATTTAATTTATTTGATTTATTTAATTTATTTGATTTATTTAATTTATTTGATTTATTTAATTTATTTGATTTATTTGATTTATTTGATTTATTTGATTTATTTGATTTATTTGATTTATTTAATTTATTTGATTTATTTAATTTATTTGATTTATTTAATTTATTTGATTTATTTAATTTATTTGATTTATTTGATTTATTTGATTTATTTGATTTATTTAATTTATTTGATTTATTTGATTTATTTGATTTATTTGATTTATTTGATTTATTTGATTTATTTAATTTATTTGATTTATTTAATTTATTTAATTTATTTAATTTATTTGATTTATTTAATTTATTTGATTTATTTAATTTATTTGATTTATTTGATTTATTTGATTTATTTGATTTATTTGATTTATTTAATTTATTTGATTTATTTGATTTATTTGATTTATTTGATTTATTTGATTTATTTAATTTATTTGATTTATTTAATTTATTTGATTTATTTAATTTATTTGATTTATTTGATTTATTTGATTTATTTGATTTATTTGATTTATTTAATTTATTTGATTTATTTAATTTATTTGATTTATTTAATTTATTTGATTTATTTAATTTATTTGATTTATTTAATTTATTTGATTTATTTGATTTATTTGATTTATTTGATTTATTTAATTTATTTGATTTATTTGATTTATTTGATTTATTTGATTTATTTGATTTATTTGATTTATTTGATTTATTTGATTTATTTAATTTATTTGATTTATTTAATTTATTTGATTTATTTAATTTATTTGATTTATTTAATTTATTTGATTTATTTAATTTATTTGATTTATTTGATTTATTTGATTTATTTGATTTATTTGATTTATTTAATTTATTTGATTTATTTAATTTATTTGATTTATTTGATTTATTTGATTTATTTGATTTATTTGATTTATTTGATTTATTTGATTTATTTAATTTATTTGATTTATTTGATTTATTTGATTTATTTAATTTATTTGATTTATTTAATTTATTTAATTTATTTAATTTATTTGATTTATTTAATTTATTTAATTTATTTAATTTATTTAATTTATTTAATTTATTTAATTTATTTAATTTATTTAATTTTTTTAATTTATTTAATTTATTTAATTTATTTAATTTATTTAATTTATTTAATTTATTTAATTTATTTAATTTATTTAATTTATTTAATTTATTTAATTTATTTAATTTATTTAATTTATTTAATTTATTTAATTTATTTAATTTATTTAATTTATTTAATTTATTTAATTTATTTAATTTATTTAATTTATTTAATTTATTTAATTTATTTAATTTATTTAATTTATTTAATTTATTTAATTTATTTAATTTATTTAATTTATTTAATTTATTTAATTTATTTAATTTATTTAATTTATTTAATTTATTTAATTTATTTAATTTATTTAATTTATTTAATTTATTTAATTTATTTAATTTATTTAATTTATTTAATTTATTTAATTTATTTAATTTATTTAATTTATTTAATTTATTTAATTTATTTAATTTATTTAATTTATTTAATTTATTTAATTTATTTAATTTATTTAATTTATTTAATTTATTTAATTTATTTAATTTATTTAATTTATTTAATTTATTTAATTTATTTAATTTATTTAATTTATTTAATTTATTTAATTTATTTAATTTATTTAATTTATTTAATTTATTTAATTTATTTAATTTATTTAATTTATTTAATTTATTTAATTTATTTAATTTATTTAATTTATTTAATTTATTTAATTTATTTAATTTATTTAATTTATTTAATTTATTTAATTTATTTAATTTATTTAATTTATTTAATTTATTTAATTTATTTAATTTATTTAATTTATTTAATTTATTTAATTTATTTAATTTATTTAATTTATTTAATTTATTTAATTTATTTAATTTATTTAATTTATTTAATTTATTTAATTTATTTAATTTATTTAATTTATTTAATTTATTTAATTTATTTAATTTATTTAATTTATTTAATTTATTTAATTTATTTAATTTATTTAATTTATTTAATTTATTTAATTTATTTAATTTATTTAATTTATTTAATTTATTTAATTTATTTAATTTATTTAATTTATTTAATTTATTTAATTTATTTAATTTATTTAATTTATTTAATTTATTTAATTTATTTAATTTATTTAATTTATTTAATTTATTTAATTTATTTAATTTATTTAATTTATTTAATTTATTTAATTTATTTAATTTATTTAATTTATTTAATTTATTTAATTTATTTAATTTATTTAATTTATTGAATTTATTGAATTTATTGAATTTATTGAATTTATTGAATTTATTGAATTTATTGAATTTATTGAATTTATTGAATTTATTGAATTTATTGAATTTATTGAATTTATTGAATTTATTGAATTTATTGAATTTATTGAATTTATTGAATTTATTGAATTTATTGAATTTATTGAATTTATTGAATTTATTGAATTTATTGAATTTATTGAATTTATTGAATTTATTGAATTTATTGAATTTATTGAATTTATTGAATTTATTGAATTGATTTAATTGATTTAATTGATTTAATTGATTTAATTGATTTAATTGATTTAATTGATTTAATTGATTTAATTGATTTAATTGATTTAATTGATTTAATTGATTTAATTGATTTAATTGATTTAATTGATTTAATTGATTTAATTGATTTAATTGATTTAATTGATTTAATTGATTTAATTGATTTAATTGATTTAATTGATTTAATTGATTTAATTGATTTAATTGATTTAATTGATTTAATTGATTTAATTGATTTAATTGATTTAATTGATTTAATTGATTTAATTGATTTAATTGATTTAATTGATTTATTTCATTTATTTGATTTATTTGATTTATTTGATTTATTTGATTTATTTAATTTATTTGATTTATTTAATTTATTTGATTTATTTAATTTATTTGATTTATTTAATTTATTTGATTTATTTAATTTATTTGATTTATTTGATTTATTTGATTTATTTGATTTATTTGATTTATTTGATTTATTTGATTTATTTGATTTATTTGATTTATTTAATTTATTTGATTTATTTGATTTATTTAATTTATTTGATTTATTTGATTTATTTGATTTATTTAATTTATTTGATTTATTTAATTTATTTGATTTATTTAATTTATTTGATTTATTTGATTTATTTGATTTATTTGATTTATTTGATTTATTTGATTTATTTGATTTATTTGATTTATTTGATTTATTTGATTTATTTGATTTATTTGATTTATTTGATTTATTTGATTTATTTGATTTATTTGATTTATTTGATTTATTTGATTTATTTGATTTATTTGATTTATTTGATTTATTTGATTTATTTGATTTATTTGATTTATTTGATTTATTTGATTTATTTGATTTATTTGATTTATTTGATTTATTTGATTTATTTGATTTATTTGATTTATTTGATTTATTTGATTTATTTGATTTATTTGATTTATTTGATTTATTTGATTTATTTGATTTATTTAATTTATTTGATTTATTTAATTTATTTGATTTATTTAATTTATTTGATTTATTTAATTTATTTGATTTATTTAATTTATTTGATTTATTTAATTTATTTAATTTATTTGATTTATTTAATTTATTTGATTTATTTAATTTATTTGATTTATTTAATTTATTTGATTTATTTAATTTATTTGATTTATTTAATTTATTTGATTTATTTGATTTATTTGATTTATTTGATTTATTTAATTTATTTGATTTATTTAATTTATTTGATTTATTTAATTTATTTGATTTATTTGATTTATTTGATTTATTTAATTTATTTGATTTATTTGATTTATTTGATTTATTTGATTTATTTGATTTATTTGATTTATTTGATTTATTTGATTTATTTGATTTATTTGATTTATTTGATTTATTTGATTTATTTGATTTATTTGATTTATTTGATTTATTTAATTTATTTAATTTATTTAATTTATTTGATTTATTTAATTTATTTGATTTATTTAATTTATTTGATTTATTTAATTTATTTGATTTATTTAATTTATTTGATTTATTTAATTTATTTGATTTATTTAATTTATTTGATTTATTTGATTTATTTGATTTATTTGATTTATTTGATTTATTTGATTTATTTGATTTATTTGATTTATTTGATTTATTTGATTTATTTGATTTATTTGATTTATTTGATTTATTTGATTTATTTGATTTATTTGATTTATTTGATTTATTTGATTTATTTGATTTATTTGATTTATTTGATTTATTTGATTTATTTGATTTATTTGATTTATTTGATTTATTTGATTTATTTGATTTATTTGATTTATTTGATTTATTTGATTTATTTGATTTATTTGATTTATTTGATTTATTTGATTTATTTAATTTATTTGATTTATTTAATTTATTTGATTTATTTAATTTATTTGATTTATTTAATTTATTTGATTTATTTAATTTATTTGATTTATTTAATTTATTTGATTTATTTAATTTATGTGATTTATTTAATTTATTTGATTTATTTAATTTATTTGATTTATTTAATTTATTTGATTTATTTAATTTATTTGATTTATTTAATTTATTTGATTTATTTAATTTATTTGATTTATTTAATTTATTTGATTTATTTAATTTATTTGATTTATTTAATTTATTTGATTTATTTAATTTATTTGATTTATTTAATTTATTTGATTTATTTAATTTATTTGATTTATTTGATTTATTTGATTTATTTGATTTATTTGATTTATTTGATTTATTTAATTTATTTGATTTATTTAATTTATTTAATTTATTTGATTTATTTAATTTATTTAATTTATTTAATTTATTTAATTTATTTAATTTATTTAATTTATTTAATTTATTTAATTTATTTAATTTATTTAATTTATTTAATTTATTTAATTTATTTAATTTATTTAATTTATTTAATTTATTTAATTTATTTAATTTATTTAATTTATTTAATTTATTTAATTTATTTAATTTATTTAATTTATTTAATTTATTTAATTTATTTAATTTATTTAATTTATTTAATTTATTTAATTTATTTAATTTATTTAATTTATTTAATTTATTTAATTTATTTAATTTATTTAATTTATTTAATTTATTTAATTTATTTAATTTATTTAATTTATTTAATTTATTTAATTTATTTAATTTATTTAATTTATTTAATTTATTTAATTTATTTAATTTATTTAATTTATTTAATTTATTTAATTTATTTAATTTATTTAATTTATTTAATTTATTTAATTTATTTAATTTATTTAATTTATTTAATTTATTTAATTTATTTAATTTATTTAATTTATTTACTTTATTTAATTTATTTAATTTATTTAGTTTATTTAATTTATTTAATTTATTTAATTTATTTAATTTATTTAATTTATTTAATTTATTTAATTTATTTAATTTATTTAATTTATTTAATTTATTTAATTTATTTAATTTATTTAATTTATTTAATTTATTTAATTTATTTAATTTATTTAATTTATTTAATTTATTTAATTTATTTAATTTATTTAATTTATTTAATTTATTTAATTTATTTAATTTATTTAATTTATTTAATTTATTTAATTTATTTAATTTATTTAATTTATTTAATTTATTTAATTTATTTAATTTATTTAATTTATTTAATTTATTTGATTTATTTAATTTATTTGATTTATTTAATTTATTTAATTTATTTGATTTATTTAATTTATTTGATTTATTTAATTTATTTGATTTATTTAATTTATTTAATTTATTTGATTTATTTAATTTATTTGATTTATTTAATTTATTTCATTTATTTAATTTATTTCATTTATTTAATTTATTTAATTTATTTGATTTATTTTAATTTATTTGATTTATTTTAATTTATTTGATTTATTTGATTTATTTGATTTATTTGATTTATTTAATTTATTTCATTTATTTGATTTATTTGATTTATTTGATTTATTTGATTTATTTGATTTATTTAATTTATTTGATTTATTTAATTTATTTAATTTATTTAATTTATTTAATTTATTTAATTTATTTAATTTATTTAATTTATTTAATTTATTTAATTTATTTAATTTATTTAATTTATTTAATTTATTTAATTTATTTAATTTATTTAATTTATTTAATTTATTTAATTTATTTAATTTATTTAATTTATTTAATTTATTTAATTTATTTAATTTATTTAATTTATTTAATTTATTTAATTTATTTAATTTATTTAATTTATTTAATTTATTTAATTTATTTAATTTATTTAATTTATTTAATTTATTTAATTTATTTAATTTATTTAATTTATTTAATTTATTTAATTTATTTAATTTATTTAATTTATTTAATTTATTTAATTTATTTAATTTATTTAATTTATTAATTTATTTAATTTATTTATTTATTTAATTTATTTAATTTATTTAATTTATTTAATTTATTTAATTTATTTAATTTATTTATTTATTTAATTTATTTAATTTATTTAATTTATTTAATTTATTTAATTTATTTAATTTATTTATTTATTTAATTTATTTAATTTATTTAATTTATTTAATTTATTTAATTTATTTAATTTATTTAATTTATTTAATTTATTTAATTTATTTAATTTATTCAATTTATTTAATTTATTCAATTTATTGAATTTATTTAATTTATTTAATTTATTTAATTTATTTAATTTATTTAATTTATTTAATTTATTTAATTTATTTAATTTATTTAATTTATTTAATTTATTTAATTTATTTAATTTATTTAATTTATTTAATTTATTTAATTTATTTAATTTATTAATTTATTTAATTTATTTAATTTATTTAATTTATTTAATTTATTTAATTTATTTAATTTATTTAATTTATTTAATTTATTTAATTTATTTAATTTATTTAATTTATTTAATTTATTTAATTTATTTAATTTATTTAATTTATTTAATTTATTTAATTTATTTAATTTATTTAATTTATTTAATTTATTTAATTTATTTAATTTATTTAATTTATTTAATTTATTTAATTTATTTAATTTATTTAATTTATTTAATTTATTTAATTTATTTAATTTATTTAATTTATTTAATTTATTTAATTTATTTAATTTATTTAATTTATTTAATTTATTTAATTTATTTAATTTATTTAATTTATTTAATTTATTTAATTTATTTAATTTATTTAATTTATTTAATTTATTTAATTTATTTAATTTATTTAATTTATTTAATTTATTTAATTTATTTAATTTATTTAATTTATTTAATTTATTTAATTTATTTAATTTATTTAATTTATTTAATTTATTTAATTTATTTAATTTATTTAATTTATTTAATTTATTTAATTTATTTAATTTATTTAATTTATTTAATTTATTTAATTTATTTAATTTATTTACTTTATTTACTTTATTTAATTTATTTAGTTTATTTAATTTATTTAGTTTATTTAATTTATTTAATTTATTTAATTTATTTAATTTATTTAATTTATTTAATTTATTTAATTTATTTAATTTATTTAATTTATTTAATTTATTTAATTTATTTAATTTATTTAATTTATTTAATTTATTTAATTTATTTAATTTATTTAATTTATTTAATTTATTTAATTTATTTAATTTATTTAATTTATTTAATTTATTTAATTTATTTAATTTATTTAATTTATTTAATTTATTTAATTTATTTAATTTATTTAATTTATTTAATTTATTTAATTTATTTAATTTATTTAATTTATTTAATTTATTTAATTTATTTAATTTATTTAATTTATTTAATTTATTTAATTTATTTAATTTATTTAATTTATTTAATTTATTTAATTTATTTAATTTATTTAATTTATTTAATTTATTTAATTTATTTAATTTATTTAATTTATTTAATTTATTTAATTTATTTAATTTATTTAATTTATTTAATTTATTTAATTTATTTAATTTATTTAATTTATTTAATTTATTTAATTTATTTAATTTATTTAATTTATTTAATTTATTTAATTTATTTAATTTATTTAATTTATTTAATTTATTTAATTTATTTAATTTATTTAATTTATTTAATTTATTTAATTTATTTAATTTATTTAATTTATTTAATTTATTTAATTTATTTAATTTATTTAATTTATTTAATTTATTTAATTTATTTAATTTATTTAATTTATTTAATTTATTTAATTTATTTAATTTATTTAATTTATTTAATTTATTTAATTTATTTAATTTATTTAATTTATTTAATTTATTTAATTTATTTAATTTATTTAATTTATTTAATTTATTTAATTTATTTAATTTATTTAATTTATTTAATTTATTTAATTTATTTAATTTATTTAATTTATTTAATTTATTTAATTTATTTAATTTATTTAATTTATTTAATTTATTTAATTTATTTAATTTATTTAATTTATTTAATTTATTTAATTTATTTAATTTATTTAATTTATTTAATTTATTTAATTTATTTAATTTATTTAATTTATTTAATTTATTTAATTTATTTAATTTATTTAATTTATTTAATTTATTTAATTTATTTAATTTATTTAATTTATTTAATTTATTTAATTTATTTAATTTATTTAATTTATTTAATTTATTTAATTTATTTAATTTATTTAATTTATTTAATTTATTTAATTTATTTAATTTATTTAATTTATTTAATTTATTTAATTTATTTAATTTATTTAATTTATTTAATTTATTTAATTTATTTAATTTATTTAATTTATTTAATTTATTTAATTTATTTAATTTATTTAATTTATTTAATTTATTTAATTTATTTAATTTATTTAATTTATTTAATTTATTTAATTTATTTAATTTATTTAATTTATTTAATTTATTTAATTTATTTAATTTATTTAATTTATTTAATTTATTTAATTTATTTAATTTATTTAATTTATTTAATTTATTTAATTTATTTAATTTATTTAATTTATTTAATTTATTTAATTTATTTAATTTATTTAATTTATTTAATTTATTTAATTTATTTAATTTATTTAATTTATTTAATTTATTTAATTTATTTAATTTATTTAATTTATTTAATTTATTTAATTTATTTAATTTATTTAATTTATTTAATTTATTTAATTTATTTAATTTATTTAATTTATTTAATTTATTTAATTTATTTAATTTATTTAATTTATTTAATTTATTTAATTTATTTAATTTATTTAATTTATTTAATTTATTTAATTTATTTATTTTATTTAATTTATTTAATTTATTTAATTTATTTAATTTATTTAATTTATTTAATTTATTTAATTTATTTAATTTATTTAATTTATTTAATTTATTTAATTTATTTAATTTATTTAATTTATTTAATTTATTTAATTTATTTAATTTATTTAATTTATTTAATTTATTTAATTTATTTAATTTATTTAATTTATTTAATTTTTTTAATTTATTTAATTTATTTAATTTTTTTAATTTATTTAATTTATTTAATTTATTTAATTTATTTAATTTATTTAATTTATTTAATTTATTTAATTTATTTAATTTATTTAATTTATTTAATTTATTTAATTTATTTAATTTATTTAATTTATTTAATTTATTGAATTTATTTAATTTATTGAATTTATTGAATTTATTGAATTGATTTAATTTATTTGATTGATTTAATTTATTTGATTGATTTAATTGATTTGATTGATTTAATTGATTTGATTGATTTAATTGATTTGATTGATTTAATTGATTTGATTGATTTAATTGATTTGATTGATTTAATTGATTTGATTGATTTAATTGATTTGATTGATTTAATTGATTTGATTGATTTAATTGATTTGATTGATTTAATTGATTTGATTGATTTAATTGATTTGATTGATTTAATTGATTTGATTGATTTAATTGATTTGATTGATTTAATTGATTTGA
This sequence comes from Diaprepes abbreviatus, assembly GCA_034092305.1. NCBI lineage: Eukaryota > Metazoa > Arthropoda > Insecta > Coleoptera > Curculionidae > Diaprepes > Diaprepes abbreviatus. The sequence goes on along the minus strand of JASJET010000567.1, from coordinate 6,739 downwards.
TTGATTTAATTGATTTGATTGATTTAATTGATTTGATTGATTTAATCGATTTGATTGATTTAATCGATTTGATTGATTTAATCGATTTGATTGATTTAATCGATTTGATTGATTTAATCGATTTGATTGATTTAATCGATTTGATTGATTTAATCGATTTGATTGATTTAATCGATTTGATTGATTTAATCGATTTGATTGATTAAATCGATTTGATTGATTTAATATATTTGATTGATTTAATATATTTGATTGATTTAATTTATTTGATTGATTTAATTTATTTGATTGATTTAATTTATTTGATTGATTTAATTTATTTGATTGATTTAATTTATTTGATTGATTTAATTTATTTGATTGATTTAATTTATTTGATTTATTTCATTTATTTGATTTATTTGATTTATTTGATTTATTTGATTTATTTGATTTATTTGATTTATTTGATTTATTTGATTTATTTGATTTATTTGATTTATTTGATTTATTTGATTTATTTGATTTATTTGATTTATTTGATTTATTTGATTTATTTGATTTATTTGATTTATTTGATTTATTTGATTTATTTGATTTATTTGATTTATTTAATTTATTTGATTTATTTAATTTATTTGATTTATTTAATTTATTTGATTTATTTAATTTATTTGATTTATTTGATTTATTTGATTTATTTGATTTATTTAATTTATTTGATTTATTTAATTTATTTGATTTATTTGATTTATTTAATTTATTTGATTTATTTAATTTATTTGATTTATTTGATTTATTTGATTTATTTGATTTATTTGATTTATTTGATTTATTTGATTTATTTGATTTATTTGATTTATTTGATTTATTTGATTTATTTGATTTATTTGATTTATTTGATTTATTTGATTTATTTAATTTATTTGATTTATTTAATTTATTTGATTTATTTAATTTATTTGATTTATTTAATTTATTTGATTTATTTAATTTATTTGATTTATTTGATTTATTTGATTTATTTGATTTATTTGATTTATTTGATTTATTTAATTTATTTGATTTATTTAATTTATTTGATTTATTTAATTTATTTGATTTATTTAATTTATTTGATTTATTTGATTTATTTGATTTATTTGATTTATTTGATTTATTTAATTTATTTGATTTATTTGATTTATTTGATTTATTTGATTTATTTGATTTATTTAATTTATTTGATTTATTTAATTTATTTAATTTATTTAATTTATTTAATTTATTTGATTTATTTAATTTATTTGATTTATTTAATTTATTTGATTTATTTGATTTATTTGATTTATTTGATTTATTTGATTTATTTAATTTATTTGATTTATTTGATTTATTTGATTTATTTGATTTATTTGATTTATTTAATTTATTTGATTTATTTAATTTATTTGATTTATTTAATTTATTTGATTTATTTGATTTATTTGATTTATTTGATTTATTTGATTTATTTGATTTATTTAATTTATTTGATTTATTTAATTTATTTGATTTATTTAATTTATTTGATTTATTTAATTTATTTGATTTATTTAATTTATTTGATTTATTTGATTTATTTGATTTATTTGATTTATTTAATTTATTTGATTTATTTGATTTATTTGATTTATTTGATTTATTTGATTTATTTGATTTATTTGATTTATTTGATTTATTTGATTTATTTAATTTATTTGATTTATTTAATTTATTTGATTTATTTAATTTATTTGATTTATTTAATTTATTTGATTTATTTAATTTATTTGATTTATTTGATTTATTTGATTTATTTGATTTATTTAATTTATTTGATTTATTTAATTTATTTGATTTATTTGATTTATTTGATTTATTTGATTTATTTGATTTATTTGATTTATTTGATTTATTTGATTTATTTAATTTATTTGATTTATTTGATTTATTTGATTTATTTAATTTATTTGATTTATTTAATTTATTTAATTTATTTAATTTATTTGATTTATTTAATTTATTTAATTTATTTAATTTATTTAATTTATTTAATTTATTTAATTTATTTAATTTATTTAATTTATTTAATTTATTTAATTTATTTAATTTATTTAATTTATTTAATTTATTTAATTTATTTAATTTATTTAATTTATTTAATTTATTTAATTTATTTAATTTATTTAATTTATTTAATTTATTTAATTTATTTAATTTATTTAATTTATTTAATTTATTTAATTTATTTAATTTATTTAATTTATTTAATTTATTTAATTTATTTAATTTATTTAATTTATTTAATTTATTTAATTTATTTAATTTATTGAATTTATTTAATTTATTGAATTTATTGAATTTATTGAATTTATTGAATTTATTTAATTTATTTAATTTATTTAATTTATTTAATTTATTGAATTTATTGAATTTATTTAATTGATTTAATTTATTTGATTGATTTAATTGATTTGATTGATTTAATTGATTTGATTGATTTAATTGATTTGATTGATTTAATTGATTTGATTGATTTAATTGATTTGATTGATTTAATTGATTTGATTGATTTAATTGATTTGATTGATTTAATTGATTTGATTGATTTAATTGATTTGATTGATTTAATTGATTTGATTGATTTAATTGATTTGATTGATTTAATTGATTTGATTGATTTAATTGATTTGATTGATTTAATTGATTTGATTGATTTAATTGATTTGATTGATTTAATTGATTTGATTGATTTAATTGATTTGATTGATTTAATTGATTTGATTGATTTAATTGATTTGATTGATTTAATTGATTTGATTGATTTAATTGATTTGATTGATTTAATTGATTTGATTGATTTAATTGATTTGATTGATTTAATTGATTTGATTGATTAATTGATTTGATTGATTTAATTGATTTGATTGATTTAATTGATTTGATTGATTTAATTGATTTGATTGATTTAATTGATTTGATTGATTTAATTGATTTGAATTGATTTGATTGATTTAATTGATTTGATTGATTTAATTGATTTGATTGATTTAATTGATTTGATTGATTTAATTGATTTGATTGATTTAATTGATTTGATTGATTTAATTGATTTGATTGATTTAATTGATTTGATTGATTTAATTGATTTGATTGATTTAATTGATTTGATTGATTTAATTGATTTGATTGATTTAATTGATTTGATTGATTTAATTGATTTGATTGATTTAATTGATTTGATTGATTTAATTGATTTGATTGATTTAATTTATTTGATTGATTTAATTTATTTGATTGATTTAATTTATTTGATTTATTTGATTTATTTGATTGATTTAATTTATTTGATTTATTTGATTTATTTGATTTATTGATTGATTTGATTTATTTGATTTATTTGATTTATTTGATTTATTTGATTTATTTGATTTATTTGATTTATTTGATTTATTTGATTTATTTGATTTATTTGATTTATTTGATTTATTTGATTTATTTGATTTATTTGATTTATTTGATTTATTTGATTTATTTGATTTATTTGATTTATTTGATTTATTTGATTTATTTAATTTATTTGATTTATTTGATTTATTTAATTTATTTGATTTATTTGATTTATTTAATTTATTTGATTTATTTGATTTATTTAATTTATTTGATTTATTTAATTTATTTAATTTATTTAATTTATTTAATTTATTTAATTTATTTAATTTATTTAATTTATTTAATTTATTTAATTTATTTAATTTATTTAATTTATTTAATTTATTTAATTTATTTACTTTATTTAATTTATTTAATTTATTTAATTTATTTAATTTATTTAATTTATTTAATTTATTTAATTTATTTAATTTATTTAATTTATTTAATTTATTTAATTTATTTAATTTATTTAATTTATTTAATTTATTTAATTTATTTAATTTATTTAATTTATTTAATTTATTTAATTTATTTAATTTATTTAATTTATTTAATTTATTTAATTTATTTAATTTATTTAATTTATTTAATTTATTTAATTTATTTAATTTATTTAATTTATTTAATTTATTTAATTTATTTAATTTATTTAATTTATTTAATTTATTTAATTTATTTAATTTATTTAATTTATTTAATTTATTTAATTTATTTAATTTATTTAATTTATTTAATTTATTTAATTTATTTAATTTATTTAATTTATTTAATTTATTTAATTTATTTAATTTATTTAATTTATTTAATTTATTTAATTTATTTAATTTATTTAATTTATTTAATTTATTTAATTTATTTAATTTATTTAATTTATTTAATTTATTTAATTTATTTAATTTATTTAATTTATTTAATTTATTTAATTTATTTAATTTATTTAATTTATTTAATTTATTTAATTTATTTAATTTATTTAATTTATTTAATTTATTTAATTTATTTAATTTATTTAATTTATTTAATTTATTTAATTTATTTAATTTATTTAATTTATTTAATTTATTTAATTTATTTAATTTATTTAATTTATTTAATTTATTTAATTTATTTAATTTATTTAATTTATTTAATTTATTTAATTTATTTAATTTATTTAATTTATTTAATTTATTTAATTTATTTAATTTATTAATTTATTTAATTTATTTAATTTATTTAATTTATTTAATTTATTTAATTTATTTAATTTATTTAATTTATTTAATTTATTTAATTTATTTAATTTATTTAATTTATTTAATTTATTTAATTTATTTAATTTATTTAATTTATTTAATTTATTTAATTTATTTAATTTATTTAATTTATTTAATTTATTTAATTTATTTAATTTATTTAATTTATTTAATTTATTTAATTTATTTAATTTATTTAATTTATTTAATTTATTTAATTTATTTAATTTATTTAATTTATTTAATTTATTTAATTTATTTAATTTATTTAATTTATTTAATTTATTTAATTTATTTAATTTATTTAATTTATTTAATTTATTTAATTTATTTAATTTATTTAATTTATTTAATTTATTTAATTTATTTAATTTATTTAATTTATTTAATTTATTTAATTTATTTAATTTATTTAGTTTATTTAATTTATTTAGTTTATTTAATTTATTTAGTTTATTTAATTTATTTAATTTATTTAGTTTATTTAATTTATTTAGTTTATTTAATTTATTTAGTTTATTTAATTTATTTAGTTTATTTAATTTATTTAATTTATTTAATTTATTTAATTTATTTAATTTATTTAATTTATTTAATTTATTTAATTTATTTAATTTATTTAATTTATTTAATTTATTTAATTTATTTAATTTATTTAATTTATTTAATTTATTTAATTTATTTAATTTATTTAATTTATTTAATTTATTTAATTTATTTAATTTATTTAATTTATTTAATTTATTTAATTTATTTAATTTATTTAATTTATTTAATTTATTTAATTTATTTAATTTATTTAATTTATTTAATTTATTTAATTTATTTAATTTATTTAATTTATTTAATTTATTTAATTTATTTAATTTATTTAATTTATTTAATTTATTTAATTTATTTAATTTATTTAATTTATTTAATTTATTTAATTTATTTAATTTATTTAATTTATTTAATTTATTTAATTTATTTAATTTATTTAATTTATTTAATTTATTTAATTTATTTAATTTATTTAATTTATTTAATTTATTTAATTTATTTAATTTATTTAATTTATTTAATTTATTTAATTTATTTAATTTATTTAATTTATTTAATTTATTTAATTTATTTGATTTATTTAATTTATTTGATTTATTTGATTTATTTGATTTATTTAATTTATTTGATTTATTTGATTTATTTAATTTATTTGATTTATTTAATTTATTTCATTTATTTAATTTATTTGATTTATTTAATTTATTTGATTTATTTGATTTATTTAATTTATTTGATTTATTTGATTTATTTGATTTATTTGATTTATTTGATTTATTTGATTTATTTGATTTATTTAATTTATTTAATTTATTTGATTTATTTGATTTATTTGATTTATTTGATTTATTTGATTTATTTGATTTATTTGATTTATTTAATTTATTTAATTTATTTGATTTATTTAATTTATTTAATTTATTTAATTTATTTAATTTATTTAATTTATTTAATTTATTTAATTTATTTAATTTATTTAATTTATTTAATTTATTTAATTTATTTAATTTATTTAATTTATTTAATTTATTTAATTTATTTAATTTATTTAATTTATTTAATTTATTTAATTTATTTAATTTATTTAATTTATTTAATTTATTTAATTTATTTAATTTATTTAATTTATTTAATTTATTTAATTTATTTAATTTATTTAATTTATTTAATTTATTTAATTTATTTAATTTATTTAATTTATTTAATTTATTTAATTTATTTAATTTATTTAATTTATTTAATTTATTTAATTTATTTAATTTATTTAATTTATTTAATTTATTTAATTTATTTAATTTATTTAATTTATTTAATTTATTTAATTTATTTAATTTATTTAATTTATTTAATTTATTTAATTTATTTAATTTATTTAATTTATTTAATTTATTTAATTTATTTAATTTATTTAATTTATTTAATTTATTTAATTTATTTAATTTATTTAATTTATTTAATTTATTTAATTTATTTAATTTATTTAATTTATTTAATTTATTTAATTTATTTAATTTATTTAATTTATTTAATTTATTTAATTTATTTAA
>JASJET010000566.1:0-61819 GCA_034092305.1 Diaprepes abbreviatus | reverse complement strand
AATAAATTAAATAAATTAAATAAATTAAATAAATTAAATAAATTAAATAAATTAAATAAATTAAATAAATTAAATAAATTAAATAAATTAAATAAATTAAATAAATTAAATAAATTAAATAAATTAAATAAATTAAATAAATTAAATAAATTAAATAAATTAAATAAATTAAATAAATTAAATAAATAATTAATAAATTAAATAAATTAAATAAATTAAATAAATTAAATAAATTAAATAAATTAAATAAATTAAATAAATTAAATAAATTAAATAAATTAAATAAATTAAATAAATTAAATAAATTAAATAAATTAAATAAATTAAATAAATTAAATAAATTAAATAAATTAAATAAATTAAATAAATTAAATAAATTAAATAAATTAAATAAATTAAATAAATTAAATAAATTAAATAAATTAAATAAATTAAATAAATTAAATAAATTAAATAAATTAAATAAATTAAATAAATTAAATAAATTAAATAAATTAAATAATTAAATAAATTAAATAAATTAAATAAATTAAATAAATTAAATAAATTAAATAAATTAAATAAATTAAATAAATTAAATAAATTAAATAAATTAAATAAATTAAATAAATTAAATAAATTAAATAAATTAAATAAATTAAATAAATTAAATAAATTAAATAAATTAAATAAATTAAATAAATTAAATAAATTAAATAAATTAAATAAATTAAATAAATTAAATAAATTAAATAAATTAAATAAATTAAATAAATTAAATAAATTAAATAAATTAAATAAATTAAATAAATTAAATAAATTAAATAAATTAAATAAATTAAATAAATTAAATAAATTAAATAAATTAAATAAATTAAATAAATTAAATAAATTAAATAAATTAAATAAATTAAATAAATTAAATAAATTAAATAAATTAAATAAATTAAATAAATTAAATAAATTAAATAAATTAAATAAATTAAATAAATTAAATAAATTAAATAAATTAAATAAATTAAATAAATTAAATAAATTAAATAAATTAAATAAATTAATAAATTAAATAAATTTAATAAATTTAATAAATTTAATAAATTTAATAAATTTAATAAATTTAATAAATTTAATAAATTTAATAAATTTAATAAATTTAATAAATTTAATAAATTTAATAAATTTAATAAATTTAATAAATTTAATAAATTTAATAAATTTAATAAATTAAATAAATTTAATAAATTTAATAAATTTAATAAATTTAATAAATTAAATAAATTTAATAAATTTAATAAATTTAATAAATTTAATAAATTAAATAAATTAATAAATTAAATAAATTAAATAAATTTAATAAATTAAATAAATTAAATAAATTAAATAAATTAAATAAATTAAATAAATTAAATAAATTAAATAAATTAAATAAATTAAATAAATTAAATAAATTAAATAAATTAAATAAATTAATAAATTAAATAAATTAAATAAATTAATAAATTTAATAAATTTAATAAATTAAATAAATTTAATAAATTTAATAAATTTAATAAATTTAATAAATTAAATAAATTTAATAAATTTAATAAATTTAATAAATTTAATAAATTTAATAAATTTAATAAATTAAATAAATTAAATAAATTTAATAAATTAAATAAATTTAATAAATTAAATAAATTAAATAAATTAAATAAATTAAATAAATTAAATAAATTAAATAAATTAAATAAATTAAATAAATTAAATAAATTAAATAAATTAAATAATTAAATAAATTAATAAATTAAATAAATTAAATAAATTAAATAAATTAAATAAATTAAATAAATTAAATAAATTAATAAATTAAATAAATTAAATAAATTAAATAAATTAAATAAATTAAATAAATTAAATAAATTAAATAAATTAAATAAATTAAATAAATTAAATAAATTAAATAAATTAAATAAATTAAATAAATTAAATAAATTAAATAAATTAAATAAATTAAATAAATTAAATAAATTAAATAAATTAAATAAATTAAATAAATTAAATAAATTAAATAAATTAAATAAATTAAATAAATTAAATAAATTAAATAAATTAAATAAATTAAATAAATTAAATAAATTAAATAAATTAAATAAATTAAATAAATTAATAAATTAAATAAATTAAATAAATTAAATAAATTAAATAAATTAAATAAATTAAATAAATTAAATAAATTAAATAAATTAAATAAATTAAATAAATTAAATAAATTAAATAAATTAAATAAATTAAATAAATTAAATAAATTAAATAAATTAAATAAATTAAATAAATTAAATAAATTAAATAAATTAAATAAATTAAATAAATTAAATAAATTAAATAAATTAAATAAATTAAATAAATTAAATAAATTAAATAAATTAAATAATTAAATAAATTAAATAAATTAAATAAATTAAATAAATTAAATAAATTAAATAAATTAAATAAATTAAATAAATTAAATAAATTAAATAAATTAAATAAATTAAATAAATTAAATAAATTAAATAAATTAAATAGATTAAATAGATTAAATAAATTAAATAAATTAAATAAATTAAATAAATCAAATAAATTAATAAATCAAATAAATTAAATAAATTAAATAAATCAAATAAATTAAATAAATCAAATAATTAAATAAATCAAATAAATGAAATAAATCAAATAAATGAAATAAATCAAATAAATGAAATAAATTAAATAAATTAAATAAATTAAATAAATTAAATAAATTAAATAAATTAAATAAATTAAATAAATTAAATAAATTAAATAAATTAAATAAATTAAATAAATTAAATAAATTAAATAAATTAAATAAATTAAATAAATTAAATAAATTAAATAAATTAAATAAATTAAATAAATTAAATAAATTAAATAAATTAAAAAAATTAAAAAAATTAAATAAATTAAAAAAATTAAAAAAATTAAATAAATTAAATAAATTAAATAAAATAAATAAATTAATAAATTAAATAAATTAAATAAATTAAATAAATTAAATATATTAAATAAATTAAATAAATTAAATAAATTAAATAAATTAAATATATTAAATAAATTAAATAAATTAAATATATTAAATAAATTAAATATATTAAATATATTAAATAAATTAAATATATTAGATAAATTAAATACACTAAATAAATTAAATAAATTAAATAAATTAAATAAATTAAGTAAATTAAATAAATTAAATAAATTTAGTAAATTAAATAAATTAAGTAAATTAAATAAATTAAATAAATCAAATAAATTAAATAAATTAAATAAATCAAATAAATTAAATAAATCAAATAAATTAAATAAATTAAATAAATTAAATAAATGAAATAAATTAAATAAATTAAATAAATTAAATAAAATAAATAAATTAAATAAATTAAATAAATTAAATAAATTAAATAAATTAAATAAATTAAATAAATTAAATAAATTAAATAAATTAAATAAATTAAATAAATTAAATAAATTAAATAAATTAAATAAATTAAATAAATTAAATAAATTAAATAAAATAAATAAATTAAATAAATTAAATAAATTAAATTAATTAAATAAATTAAATAAATTAAATAAATTAAATAAATTAAATAAATTAAATAAATTAAATAAATTAAATAAATTAAATAAATTAAATAAATTAAATAAATTAAATAAATTAAATAAATTAAATAAATTAAATAAATTAAATAAATTAAATAAATTAAATAAATTAAATAAATTAAATAAATTAAATAAATTAAATAAATTAAATAAATTAAATAAATTAAATAAATTAAATAAATTAAATAAATTAAATAAATTAAATAAATTAAATAAATTAAATAAATTAAATAAATGAAATAAATGAAATAAATGAAATAAATTAAATAAATTAAATAAATTAAATAAATTAAATAAATTAAATAAATTAAATAAATTAAATAAATTAAATAAATTAAATAAATTAAATAAATTAAATAAATTAAATAAATTAAATAAATTAAATAAATTAAATAAATTAAATAAATTAAATAAATTAAATAAATTAAATAAATTAAATAAATTAAATAAATTAAATAAATTAAATAAATTAAATAAATTAAATAAATTAAATAAATTAAATAAATTAAATAAATTAAATAAATTAAATAAATTAAATAAATTAATAAATTAAATAAATTAAATAAATTAAATAAATTAAATAAATTAAATAAATTAAATAAATTAAATAAATTAAATAAATTAAATAAATTAAATAAATTAAATAAATTAAATAAATTAAATAAATTAAATAAATTAAATAAATTAAATAAATTAAATAAATTAAATAAATTAAATAAATTAAATAAATTAAATAAATTAAATAAATTAAATAATTAAATAAATTAAATAAATTAAATAAATTAAATAAATTAAATAAATTAAATAAATTAAATAAATTAAATAAATTAAATAAATTAAATAAATTAAATAATTAAATAAATTAAATAAATTAAATAAATTAAATAAATTAAATAAATTAAATAAATTAAATAAATTAAATAAATTAATAAATTAAATAAATTAAATAAATTAAATAAATTAAATAAATTAAATAAATTAAATAAATTAAATAAATTAAATAAATTAAATAAATTAAATAAATTAAATAAATTAAATAAATTAAATAAATTAAATAAATTAAATAAATTAAATAAATTAAATAAATTAAATAAATTAAATAAATTAAATAAATTAAATAAATTAAATAAATTAAATAAATTAAATAAATTAAATAAATTAAATAAATTAAATAAATTAAATAAATTAAATAAATTAAATAAATTAAATAAATTAAATAAATTAAATAAATTAAATAAATTAAATAAATTAAATAAATTAAATAAATTAAATAAATTAAATAAATTAAATAAATTAAATAAATTAAATAAATTAAATAAATTAAATAAATTAAATAAATTAAATAAATTAAATAATAAATAAATTAAATAAATTAAATAAATTAAATAAATTAAATAAATTAAATAAATTAAATAAATTAAATAAATTAAATAAATTAAATAAATTAAATAAATTAAATAAATTAAATAAATTAAATAAATTAAATAAATTAAATAAATTAAATACATTAAATAAATTAAATAAATTAAATAAATTAAATAAATTAAATAAATTAAATAAATTAAATAAATTAAATAAATTAAATAAATTAAATAAATTAAATAAATTAAATAAATTAAATAAATTAAATAATTAAATAAATTAAAGAAATTAAACAAATTATATAAATTAAATAAATTAAATAAATTAAACAAATTAAAAAAATTAAATAAATTAAATAAATTAAACAAATTAAATAAATTAAATAAATTAAAAACATTAAATAAATTTATTTAATATAGTTTATTTAATTTATTAATTTGTTTAATTTACTTAATTTTTTTAATTATTTAATTTATTTAATTTATTTAATTTATTTAATTTATTTAATTTATTTAATTTATTTAATTTATTTAATTTATTTAATTTATTTAATTTATTTAATTTATTTAATTATTTAATTTATTTAATTTATTTAATTTATTTAATTTATTTAATTTATTTAATTTATTTAATTTATTTAATTTATTTAATTTATTTAATTTATTTAATTTATTTAATTTATTTAATTTATTTAATTTATTTAATTTATTTAATTTATTTAATTTATTTAATTTATTTAATTTATTTAATTTATTTAATTTATTTAATTTATTTAATTTATTTAATTTATTTAATTTATTTAATTTATTTAATTTATTTAATTTATTTAATTTATTTAATTTATTTAATTTATTTAATTTATTTAATTTATTTAATTATTTAATTTATTTAATTTATTTAATTTATTTAATTATTTAATTTATTTAATTTATTTAATTTATTTAATTTATTTAATTTATTTAATTTATTTAATTTATTTAATTTATTTAATTTATTTAATTTATTTAATTTATTTAATTTATTTAATTTATTTAATTTATTTAATTTATTTAATTTATTATTTAATTTATTTAATTTATTTAATTTATTTAATTTATTTAATTTATTTAATTTATTTAATTTATTTAATTTATTTAATTTATTTAATTTATTTAATTTATTTAATTTATTTAATTTATTTAATTTATTTAATTTATTTAATTTATTTAATTTATTTAATTTATTTAATTTATTTAATTTATTTAATTTATTTAATTTATTTAATTTATTTAATTTATTTAATTTATTTAATTTATTTAATTTATTTAATTTATTTAATTTATTTAATTTATTTAATTTATTTAATTTATTTAATTTATTTAATTTATTTAATTTATTTAATTTATTTAATTTATTTAATTTATTTAATTTATTTAATTTATTTAATTTATTTAATTTATTTAATTTATTTAATTTATTTAATTTATTTAATTTATTTAATTTATTTAATTTATTTAATTTATTTAATTTATTTAATTTATTTAATTTATTTATTTATTTAATTTATTTAATTTATTTAATTTATTTAATTTATTTAATTTATTTAATTTATTTAATTTATTTAATTTATTTAATTTATTTAATTATTTAATTTATTTAATTTATTTAATTTATTTAATTTATTTAATTTATTTAATTTATTTAATTTATTTAATTTATTTAATTTATTAAATGTATTTAATTTATTTAATTTATTTAATTTATTTAATGTATTTAATTTATTTAATTTATTTAATGTATTTAATTTATTTAATGTATTTAATTTATTTAATGTATTTAATTTATTTAATTTATTTAATTTATTTAATTTATTTAATTTATTTAATTTATTTAATTTATTTAATTTATTTAATTTATTTAATTTATTTAATTTATTTAATTTATTTAATTTATTTAATTTATTTAATTTATTTAATTTATTTAATTTATTTAATTTATTTAATTTATTTAATTTATTTAATTTATTTAATTTATTTAATTTATTTAATTTATTTAATTTATTTAATTTATTTAATTTATTTAATTTATTTAATTTATTTAATTTATTTAATTTATTTAATTTATTTAATTTATTTAATTTATTTAATTTATTTAATTTATTTAATTTATTTAATTTATTTAATTTATTTAATTTATTTAATTTATTTAATTTATTTAATTTATTTAATTTATTTAATTTATTTAATTTATTTAATTTATTTAATTTATTTAATTTATTTAATTTATTTAATTTATTTAATTTATTTAATTTATTTAATTTATTTAATTTATTTAATTTATTTAATTTATTTAATTTATTTAATTTATTTAATTTATTTAATTTATTTAATTTATTTAATTTATTTAATTTATTTAATTTATTTAATTTATTTAATTTATTTAATTTATTTAATTTATTTAATTTATTTAATTTATTTAATTTATTTAATTTATTTAATTTATTTAATTTATTTAATTTATTTAATTTATTTAATTTATTTAATTTATTTAATTTATTTAATTTATTTAATTTATTTAATTTATTTAATTTATTTAATTTATTTAATTTATTTAATTTATTTATTTTATTTAATTTATTTAATTTATTTAATTTATTTAATTTATTGTTCTTCTAGTTTGTGGGTTTAATTTTTATAATTTCTAATAAATTTCTTCATCACAACGACGAAAACCATTGAAAGTTTTAATTTTCTATTATGTCCCGAACGTCGAAATTTTTTTCCCACGCAAGGTGGCCAAGTGACTACTAGGATTTTTGGAGATTTCCAAAATCTCCCAAAATAATGCATTTCTTGAATTATATAATTTTCGTCTTTCTGTGTCTAATCTAGTTCCAGAATCTAGTACTTTTCTTACAAATCCGACCCACCCCACACGCGGAGTTCCCGACCAGTAATTAATTTCATGTACTAGCTTTTTTATATCACCCTGTATAACAACAACTTGTTACACACATAACACACACTTACAGTTCCGCAATAAATTTAACTGACAATTTAGACCTTAATTTGATACACACATTGAATAATAATTACCATTATTTGTAAATTAATATATAGCCTGAGGGTGTTCTAGAAGTCAAATCTTACACTACTTTCGGAGAAAGTCAAAATGTGCCGAGATTACAAAACTTCCCAAAAAAGAACATTTCTTGAAGTATATTAATACAAACGGTCCATTTTTGACTTTCTGTCTATAATCTAAGATCAGACACTTGTAATTCTAATATTAAAACCAAGAAGTGCCACATAGTTTAGAAGAAATACGAACAAAAATTTTAAATTCAATGATTATTTCTTTCTTATTGTTGCAATTTCTTTGGTTTCCTAGTAAAGTTACAAGAGGAGTACCAAAAATTCATGACTTTTAAATATTATATGAAATAAAACTAAATAGATGTTGGAAAAATTGCCGTGTTTCTTGGCGCACCGGTCAGAACCTACGTAGAAGACCCTCCATATCAACCCGTTGGATATTGAATATCACCCGCCTCATTGGACACGGACATTAAACTAAATAAAGGATTAGACGTTTTTAGAAGGATATTTTTTTAGTTAAAAACTGTACAGAAATGCAATTTTTTAAATGGAAATATTATACTTCCATGGGATGGGAATATAGATAGCGAATATCTACTGAAAATGAAGAATTTATAAATATCTTATACAATTAAACCAATAATCTTAGATATATTCTCTAATTCTCTGAATCAATCAGTTTTGGGGAGTAAATTAATAAAATTAGCCTATTTTCGTCTTTCCGTCTCTAATCTAATTCCAGAGTCTTGTACTTCTCTTACAAAACACAAGTAATGCAAATGAACTGAATCAAGATTTGAACAAAATTTTTGAATTCATAGAATATTTTCCATCTTGTACTGTAATTCCCTTGTTTTCCCAGAAAAGTTAGTAAGAAGTATTGATAATGCAGGATTCTTAATTATTTTGCAAAATTAGACCAGGAATTTTAGAGATCTTTCCGTATTTCCCTGAAAAATAAGTTTCGTGGTGTAAATTATTACAAATAATCCATTTTCGGATCTCCTTCTCCAATCTAAGTTTGGAATCTTGTACTTCTCATATAAAATCCAAGAAATGCTGGTAAGTTGGGTTTAAATTAGAGCCAAACATCTAAATTCAAAGGATATTTCGAATTTCCATATTTTCCTAGAGATATTATAACGAATGAATCGAAAATGGAGGATTTTTAGAATACTACTCTAAATAAAATTAATATGCTTGGAGTAATTTTCGTATTTGCCTTAAAAATGGAATACAAGGAGATTACGGCACAAAATACGAAGGAATCATTGAATTTAGACTTTTCGTTCTAATTTGAGCTCAATTTAGACTAAATGGGTCGTTTTTATTAACCTACGCTTCAAAACTCATTTTTTAGGGAAATATGAATAGATCTCGAAGATTAGTAGTATTATTTTGCATGAACTCTTGCATTTTTGATACTTCTTTATACGTTGTCTTGGAAAACTCAATATTCTTACATTTCTTGGTTTTTGTAGTAGAAGTACAAGATTGTGAACTCAGATCAGAGATAGAGATCTCAAAATGGATCATTTGGGTTAATTTACATCCCGAAATTTATTTTTCAAGGAAATACAAAAGGAACTCTAAGATTATTATTATTATTTTCTATAATATATAATTAATCCTGCATTTTCAAGAAATGCAAGTATATTGAGTTTTCCAATACAACGTATTAAAGAAGTATGAAAAATGTAAGATTTCATGCAAAAAAATTCTATTTATCTTAGAGATCTATTCATATTTCCCTAAAAAATGGCTTTTGGAGCGTAAGATAAAAAGAACGACCCATTTAGTTAATAGTTTAGGGTAAATTAAGCTCAAATTGGAACAAAAAGTCTAAATTCTATGATTTCTTCGTATATTGTATCGTAATCTCCTTGTAATGCATTTTTAAGGGAAATACGAAAATATCTCCAAGAATATTTGATTTATTAAGAGTAGTATTCTAAAAAATCCCCATTTTCGATTATTTCGTTATAACATCACTAGGAAAATATGGAAATACGAAATAATCATTGAATTTAGCCGTTTGGCTCAAATTTAAACTTAACTTACTAGCATTTCTTGGATTTTATATGAGAAGTACAAGATTCCAAACTTAGATTGGAGAATGAAATTCGAAAATCGGCTAATTGTGATAATTTACATCCGGAAACTAATTTTTCAGGAAAATACGGAAAGATCTCTGTAATTACAGGTCTAATTTTGTAAAATAATTTACGAAATAATAATTGAATTTGGATGTTTGGCTCTAATTTAAACTCCACTTACTAGCAATTCTTGGATTTTTATGAGAAGTAAAAGATTCCAAACTTAGATTGGAGAATTAAAGCCGAAGATGGGCCATGTGTGATAATTTACATCCGGAAACTTATTTTTCAGGGAAATACGAAAAGATCTCCAAAACCACTGGAAATATCGATTGTGCAAGATTCTTAAATTTCTTATAAAACTAAACCAATAATCTCCCAGATAATATCGTATTTTCCTGAAAAATAAATTTTGGGAAGTTGATTTACATAATGGTCCATTTTTGATTTTCTGCCTATATTCTAAGTTCAGAATCTTGCACTTCTACTTCAAAATCCAAGAAATGTATGGAAAATAAGTTCAAATTAGAATCAAATACGTGAATTCAATGATTATTTCCAATTCTGAGCTGTAATTGCCTTTGTTTTCCTAGAAAGATTATTACAGAAGTATCGAAAATGCAGAATTCTCAAATATTTTAGAAAATTAAAATAATTATCTTAAAGATCTTTCCGTATTTCCCTGAAAAATATGTCTCGGAATGGTAGTTACCACAAATGGCACTTTTTGACTTTCTGTCTATAATCTAAGTTCAGGATTTAGTACTTCTACTATAAAAACCAAGAATGGAGCTTAATTCTTTCGAAATAATCATAAAGCACCTAAATTCGACGATTTTTTCGTATTTCCTAATTTTAATGGAGAAGTTGTTATAACTTTTGTTATAAAAGAATCGAAAATGCAGGATTTTTAATATGTTACCCTAAATAAAACTTGTTATCTCGGAGATACATTCGTATTTCCCTTAAAAATGGATAAAAATGAGATTACAGCACAGAACACGAAGAAATCATTGAATATAGACATTTTGTTCTAATTTGGATACAATTTACTTTAGATTAGAGATTGAAAGTCCAAAATAGGTCGTTTTTACTAACTTACGTTCTAAAACCCATTTCTCATTGAAATATGAATAAATCTCTAATATTGAGAGCATGATTTTGTATATTATTCAAAAACCTTGCAGTTTTGATACTTCTTTATAATTTCTCTTGGAAAATAAGGAAATTACAACTCTAAATACGGAAAATTAATTGAATTTAAAGTTTTTGTTCTTATTTCGACTAAATTAGGTCGCATTTCTTGGTCTTTGTATTAGAACTTCAAGATTCTGAACTTAGATTGTAGACTGAATGACAAAAATGGGCCATTTGTATTAATTTACTTTCCGAAACCTATTTCGCAGAGGAATACGAGAAGATTTCTAAGATTATCTGTTTTATTTGGTATAATATTAAAAAATCCTGCCTTTTCGATATTTCGATAATAACTTTTTCTTCCTTTTCGATATTTCTATAATAACTTTTCTAGGAGAACAAAAGAATTACAGCACAAAATACGAAATAATCACTAAATTTAGCAGTTTTGTGCTAATTTGGACTAAATTTACTTGCATTTCTTGATTTTTGTGGAAGAAGAACAGGGTTCTGAACTTTAGACTAAAGTCGGAAAGTCCAAAATGGGCCGTTTGTGTCAATATCAATCCCGAAATTAACTATTCAAGGAAATACGAAACGATCTCTAAGATTATTGGTATTATTTTGTATATTATTTAAATATTCTACATTTTCGATACTCCTATACCAGCTTTTCTAGAAAAACAAGATGATTAAATCACAAAATACGAAATAATCAGTGAAGTCATACATTATGTTCTAATTTGGAATAAATGTACATGGATTTCTTGGATTTTGTAGGAGAACCACAAGACGTTATACATAGATTAGAGACTGAAAGTCAATAATGGGCCTTTTTTTATTGCTTTTTTAAAAAAATGTAACATGTTAATATCAGTTAGAATTCTAATTTAACTTTTGTGAATCGTAACATTGCATCCCTACTTAAACCGGGAGATGTAAAGTATTGTGCGAGATCTAATTTTATATGTTTAGCGACACATTTCGAAAATCTTCAAAGAAATCTGTTAATATGAGAACATCAGGAAGTAAATAAATTTTTGTATAATCCATTAAAATTTGACATATTTAAGATTGCTGCGTTTTCGACACTTCTATTCTAACTTTCTTTGAAAAACAAGATATTTATATCACAAAATCCGAATTAATCAGTGAAATCACAAATTTTGTTCTTATTTGAAATCAAATTACAGGATATCTTGCTTTTTGTAGTAAAAGTACAAGATTTTTAATAGAGATTAGAGATTGAAAGACAAAATTGGGCCGTTTTTGTTAATTTACTTTTCAAAAACCATTTTTCGGGGAAATACGAAAAGATCTCGAAAATGATTTGTATTATTTTACGTAATATTTAAAAATTTTGTATTTTTAATACTCCTGTTTTAACATCACTAGGAAAACAACGAAATTACAACAAAAAAATAAGAAATAATCATTGAATTTAAAATTTGTATCCTTATTTCTTCTTAAGTAGGCGACATTTCTTGGTTTCCGTATTAGAATAAAAAGATTCTTAACTTTGATTAGAGACACAAAGGTAAAAATGGACCGTTTGTAATTATATACTTCAAGAACTGCATTATTTTGGGAGATTTTGGAAATCTCCAAAAATCCTAGTAGTCACTTGGGCACCTTGCGTGGGAAAAAAATTTCGACGTTCGGGACATAATAGAAAATTAAAACTTTCAATGGTTTTCGTCGTTGTGATGAAGAAATTTATTAGAAATTATAAAATTAAACCCACAAACTAGAAGTACAACAAATTAAATAAATTAAATAAATTAAATAAATTAAATAAATTAAATAAATTAAATAAATTAAATAAATTAAATAAATTAAATAAATTAAATAAATTAAATAAATTAAATAAATTAAATAAATTAAATAAATTAATAAATAAATAAATTAAATAAATTAAATAAATTAAATAAATTAAATAAATTAAATAAATTAAATAAATTAAATAAATTAAATAAATTAAATAAATTAAATAAATTAATAAATTAAATAAATTAAATAAATTAAATAAATTAAATAAATTAAATAAATTAAATAAATTAAATAAATTAAATAAATTAAATAAATTAAATAAATTAAATAAATTAAATAAATTAAATAAATTAAATAAATTAAATAAATTAAATAAATTAAATAAATTAAATAAATTAAATAAATTAAATAAATTAAATAAATTAAATAAATTAAATAAATTAAATAAATTAAATAAATTAAATTAATTAAATAAATTAAATAAATTAAATTAATTAAATTAATTAAATAAATTAAATTAATTAAATTAATTAAATTAATTAAATTAATTAAATTAATTAAATTAATTAAATAAATTAAATAAATTAAATAAATTAAATAAATTAAATAAATTAAATAAATTAAATAAATTAAATAAATTAAATAAATTAAATAAATTAAATAAATTAAATAAATTAAATAAATTAAATAAATTAAATAAATTAAATAAATTAAATAAATTAAATAAATTAAATAAATTAAATAAATTAAATAAATTAAATAAATTAAATAAATTAAATAAATTAGATAAATTAGATAAATTAGATAAATTAGATAAATTAGATAAATTAGATAAATTAAATAAATTAAATAAATTAAATAAATTAAATAAATTAAATAAATTAAATAAATTAAATAAATTAAATAAATTAAATAAATTAAATAAATTAAATAAATTAAATAAATTAAATAAATTAAATAAATTAAAAAAATACATAAATTAAATAAATTAAATAAATTAAATAAATTAAATAAATTAAATAAATTAAATAAACTAAATAAATTAAATAAACTAAATAAATTAAATAAATTAAATAAACTAAATAAATTAAATAAATTAAATAAATTAAATAAACTAAATAAATTAAATAAACTATATAAATTAAATAAACTAAATAAATTAAATAAATTAAATAAATTAAATAAATTAAATAAACTAAATAAATTAAATAAATTGAATAAATTAAATAAATTAAATAAATTAAATAAATTAAATAAATTAAATAAATTAAATAAATTAAATAAATTAAATAAATTAAATAAATTAAATAAATTAAATAAATTAAATAAATTAAATAAATTAAATAAATTAAATAAATTAAATAAATTAAATAAATTAAATAAATTAAATAAATTAAATAAATTAAATAAATTAAATAAATTAAATAAAATTAAATAAATTAAATAAATTAAATAAATTAAATAAATTAAATAAATTAAATAAATTAAATAAATTAAATAAATTAAATAAATTAAATAATTAAATAAATTAAATAAATTAAATAAATTAAATAAATTAAATAAATTAAATAAATTAAATAAATTAAATAAATTAAATAAAATTAAATAAATTAAATAAATTAAATAAATTAAATAAATTAAATAAATTAAATAAATTAAATAAATTAAATAAATTAAATAAATTAAATAAATTAAATAAATTAAATAAATTAAATAAATTAAATAAATTAAATAAATTAAATAAATTAAATAAATTAAATAAATTAAATAAATTAAATAAATTAAATAAATTAAATAAATTAAATAAATTAAATAAATTAAATAAATTAAATAAATTAAATAAATTAAATAAATTAAATAAATTAAATAAATTAAATAAATTAAATAAATTAAATAAATTAAATAAATTAATAAATTAAATAAATTAAATAAATTAAATAAATTAAATAAAATTAAATAAATTAAATAAATTAAATAAATTAAATAAATTAAATAAATTAAATAAATTAAATAAATTAAATAAATTAAATAAATTAAATAAATTAAATAAATTAAATAAATTAAATAAATTAAATAAATTAAATAAATTAAATAAATTAAATAAATTAAATAAATTAAATAAATTAAATAAATTAAATAAATTAAATAAATTAAATAAATTAAATAAATTAAATAAATTAAATAAATTAAATAATTAAATAAATTAAATAAATTAAATAAATTAAATAAATTAAATAAATTAAATAATTAAATAAATTAAATAAATTAAATAAATTAAATAAATTAAATAAATTAAATAAATTAAATAAATTAAATAAATTAAATAAATTAAATATAATTAAATAAATTAAATAAATTAAATAAATTAAATAAATTAAATAAATTAAATAAATTAAATAAATTAAATAAATTAAATAAATTAAATAAATTAAATAAATTAAATAAATTAAATAAATTAAATAAATTAAATAAATTAAATAAATTAAATAAATTAAATAAATTAAATAAATTAAATAAATTAAATAAATTAAATAAATTAAATAAATTAAATAAATTAAATAAATTAAATAAATTAAATAAATTAAATAAATTAAATAAATTAAATAAATTAAATAAATTAAATAAATTAAATAATATAAATAATATAAATAATATAAATAATATAAATAATATAAATAATATAAATAATATAAATAATATAAATAATATAAATAATATAAATAATATAATAATATAAATAATATAAATAATAAATAATATAAATAATAAATAATATAAATAATATAAATAATATAAATAATAATAAATATAAATAATATAAATAATATAAATAATATAAATAATATAAATAATATAAATAATATAAATAAATTAAATAAATTAAATAAATTAAATAAATTAAATAAATTAAATAAATTAAATAAATTAAATAAATTAAATAAATTAAATAAATTAAATAAATTAAATAAATTAAATAAATTAAATAAATTAAATAAATTAAATAAATTAAATAAATTAAATAAATTAAATAAATTAAATAAATTAAATAAATTAAATAAATTAAATAAATTAAATAAATTAAATAAATTAAATAAATTAAATAAATTAAATAAATTAAATAAATTAAATAAATTAAATAAATTAAATAAATTAAATAAATTAAATAAATTAAATAAATTAAATAAATTAAATAAATTAAATAAATTAAATAAATTAAATAAATTAAATAAATTAAATAAATTAAATAAATTAAATAAATTAAATAAATTAAATAAATTAAATAAATTAAATAAATTAAATAAATTAAATAAATTAAATAAATTAAATAAATTAAATAAATTAAATAAATTAAATAAATTAAATAAATTAAATAAATTAAATAAATTAAATAAATTAAATAAATTAAATAAATTAAATAAATTAAATAAATTAAATAAATTAAATAAATTAAATAAATTAAATAAATTAAATAAATTAAATAAATTAAATAAATTAAATAAATTAAATAAATTAAATAAATTAATTAAATAAATAAATTAAATAAAATAAATAAATTAAATAAATTAAATAAATTAAATAAATTAAATAAATTAAATAAATTAAATAAATTAAATAAATTAAATAAATTAAATAAATTAAATAAATTAAATAAATTAAATAAATTAAATAAATTAAATAAATTAAATAAATTAAATAAATTAAATAAATTAAATAAATTAAATAAATTAAATAAATTAAATAAATTAAATAAATTAAATAAATTAAATAAATTAAATAATTAAAAAAATTAAGTAAATTAAACAAATTAATAAATTAAATAAACTATATTAAATAAATTTATTTAATGTTTTTAATTAATTTAATTTATTTAAAATATTTAATTTATTTAACTTATTTGATTTATTTAATTTATTTAATTTATTTAATTTATTTAATTTATTTAATTTATTTAATTTATTTAATTTATTTAATTTATTTAACTTATTTAATTTATTTAATTTATTTCATTTATTTAATTTATTTAATTTATTTAATTTATCTAATTTATTTAATTTATCTAATTTATTTAATTTATTTAATTTATTTAATTTATTTAATTTATTTAATTTATTTAATTTATTTAATTTATTTAATTTATTTAATTTATTTAATTTATTTAATTTATTTAATTTATTTAATTTATTTAATTTATTTAATTTATTTAATTTATTTAATTTATTTAATTTATTTAATTTATTTAATTTATTTAATTTATTTAATTTATTTAATTTATTTAATTTATTTAATTTATTTAATTTATTTAATTTATTTAATTTATTTAATTTATTTAATTTATTTAATTTATTTAATTTATTTAATTTATTTAATTTATTTAATTTATTTAATTTATTTAATTTATTTAATTTATTTAATTTATTTAATTTATTTAATTTATTTAATTTATTTAATTTATTTAATTTATTTAATTTATTTAATTTATTTAATTTATTTAATTTATTTAATTATTTAATTTATTTAATTTATTTAATTTATTTAATTTATTTAATTTATTTAATTTATTTAATTTATTTAATTTATTTAATTTATTTAATTTATTTAATTTATTTAATTTATTTAATTTATTTAATTTATTTAATTTATTTAATTTATTTAATTTATTTAATTTATTTAATTTATTTAATTTATTTAATTTATTTAATTTATTTAATTTATTTAATTTATTTAATTTATTTAATTTATTTAATTTAATTAATTTATTTAATTTATTTAATTTATTTAATTTATTTAATTTATTTAATTTATTTAATTTATTTAATTTATTTAATTTATTTAATTTATTTAATTTATTTAATTTATTTAATTTATTTAATTTATTTAATTTATTTAATTTATTTAATTTATTTAATTTATTTAATTTATTTAATTTATTTAATTTATTTAATTTATTTAATTTATTTAATTTATTTAATTTATTTAATTTATTTAATTTATTTAATTTATTTAATTTATTTAATTTATTTAATTTATTTAATTTATTTAATTTATTTAATTTATTTAATTTATTTAATTTATTTAATTTATTTAATTTATTTAATTTATTTAATTTATTTAATTTATTTAATTTATTTAATTTATTTAATTTATTTAATTTATTTAATTTATTTAATTTATTTAATTTATTTAATTTATTTAATTTATTTAATTTATTTAATTTATTTAATTTATTTAATTTATTTAATTTATTTAATTTATTTAATTTATTTAATTTATTTAATTTATTTAATTTATTTAATTTATTTAATTTATTTAATTTATTTAATTTATTTAATTTATTTAATTTATTTAATTTATTTAATTTATTTAATTTATTTAATTTATTTAATTTATTTAATTTATTTAATTTATTTAATTTATTTAATTTATTTAATTTATTTAATTTATTTAATTTATTTAATTTATTTAATTTATTTAATTATTTAATTTATTTAATTATTTAATTTATTTAATTTATTTAATTTATTTAATTTATTTAATTTATTTAATTTATTAATTTATTTAATTTATTTAATTTATATAATTTATTTAATTTATTTAATTTATTTAATTTATTTAATTTATTTAATTTATTTAATTTATTTAATTTATTTAATTTATTTAATTTATTTAATTTATTTAATTTATTTAATTTATTTAATTTATTTAATTTATTTAATTTATTTAATTTATTTAATTTATTTAATTTATTTAATTTATTTAATTTATTTAATTTATATAATTTATTTAATTTATTTAATTTATTTAATTTATTTAATTTATTTAATTTATTTAATTTATTTAATTTATTTAATTTATTTAATATATTTAATTTATTTAATATATTTAATATATTTAATTTATTTAATATATTTAATTTATTTATTTATTTAATATATTTAATATATTTAATTTATTTAATATATTTAATATATTTAATTTATTTAATATATTTAATTTATTTAATATATTTAATTTTTTTAATTTTTTTAATTTATTTAATTTTTTTAATTTTTTTAATTTATTTAATTTTTTTAATTTTTTTAATTTATTTAATTTATTTAATTTTTTTAATTTATTTAATTTATTTAATTTATTTAATTTATTTAATTTATTTAATTTTTTTAATTTATTTAATTTATTTAATTTATTTAATTTATTTAATTTATTTAATTTATTTAATTTATTTAATTTATTTAATTTATTTAATTTATTTAATTTATTTAATTTATTTAATTTATTTAATTTATTTAATTTATTTAATTTATTTAATTTATTTAATTTATTTAATTTATTTAATTTATTTAATTTATTTAATTTATTTAATTTATTTAATTTATTTAATTTATTTAATTTATTTAATTTATTTAATTTATTTAATTTATTTAATTTATTTAATTTATTTAATTTATTTAATTTATTTAATTTATTTAATTTATTTAATTTATTTAATTTATTTAATTTATTTAATTTATTTAATTTATTTAATTTATTTAATTTATTTAATTTATTTAATTTATTTAATTTATTTAATTTATTTAATTTATTTAATTTATTTAATTTATTTAATTTATTTAATTTATTTAATTTATTTAATTTATTTAATTTATTTAATTTATTTAATTTATTTAATTTATTTAATTTATTTAATTTATTTAATTTATTTAATTTATTTAATTTATTTAATTTATTTAATTTATTTAATTTATTTAATTTATTTAATTTATTTAATTTATTTAATTTATTTAATTTATTTAATTTATTTAATTTATTTAATTTATTTAATTTATTTAATTTATTTAATTTATTTAATTTATTTAATTTATTTAATTTATTTAATTTATTAATTAATTTAATTTATTTAATTAATTTAATTAATTTAATTTATTTAATTTATTTAATTTATTTAATTTATTTAATTTATTTAATTTATTTAATTTATTTAATTTATTTAATTTATTTAATTTATTTAATTTATTTAATTTATTTAATTTATTTAATTAATTTAATTTATTAATTAATTTAATTTATTTAATTAATTTAATTTATTTAATTAATTTAATTTATTTAATTTATTTAATTTATTTAATTTATTTAATTTATTTAATTTATTTAATTTATTTAATTTATTTAATTTATTTAATTTATTTAATTTATTTAATTTATTTAATTTATTTAATTATTTAATTTATTTAATTTATTTAATTTATTTAATTTATTTAATATATTAATTTATTTAATTTATTTAATTTATTTAATTTATTTAATTTATTTAATTTATTTAATTTATTTAATTATTTAATTTATTTAATTTATTTAATTTATTTAATTTATTTAATTTATTTAATTATTTATTTATTTAATTTATTTAATTTATTTAATTTAGTTAATTTATTTAATTTATTTAATTTATTTAATTTATTTAATTTATTTAATTTATTTAATTTATTTAATTTATTTAATTTATTTAATTTATTTAATTTATTTAATTTATTTAATTTATTTAATTTATTTAATTTATTTAATTTATTTAATTTATTTAATTTATTTAATTTATTTAATTTATTTAATTTATTTAATTTATTTAATTTATTTAATTTATTAATTTATTTAATTTATTTAATTTATTTAATTTATTTAATTTATTTAATTTATTTAATTTATTTAATTTATTTAATTTATTTAATTTATTTAATTTATTTAATTTATTTAATTTATTTAATTTATTTAATTTATTTAATTTATTTAATTTATTTAATTTATTTAATTTATTTAATTTATTTAATTTATTTAATTTATTTAATTTATTTAATTTATTTAATTTATTTAATTTATTTAATTTATTTAATTTATTTAATTTATTTAATTTATTTAATTTATTTAATTTATTTAATTTATTTAATTTATTTAATTTATTTAATTTATTTAATTTATTTAATTTATTTAATTTATTTAATTTATTTAATTTATTTAATTTATTTAATTTATTTAATTTATTTAATTCATTTAATTTATTTAATTATTTAATTGATTTAATTGATTTAATTGATTTAATTTGATTTAATTTATTTAATTTATTTAATTTATTTAATTTATTTAATTTATTTAATTTATTTAATTTATTTAATTTATTTATTTATTTAATTTATTTAATTTATTTAATTTATTTAATTTATTTAATTTATTTAATTTATTTAATTTATTTAATTTATTTAATTTATTTAATTTATTTAATTTATTTAATTTTATTTAATTTATTTAATTTATTTAATTTATTTAGTTTATTTAATTTATTTAATTTATTTAATTTATTTAATTTATTATTTATTTAATTTATTTAATTTATTTAATTTATTTAATTTATTTAATTTATTTAATTTATTTAATTTATTTAATTTTTTATTTTATTTAATTTATTTATTTTATTTAATTTATTTATTTTATTTAATTTATTTAATTTATTTAATTTATTTAATTTATTTAATTTATTTAATTTATTTAATTTATTTAATTTATTTAATTTATTTAATTTATTTAATTTATTTAATTTATTTAATTTATTTAATTTATTTAATTTATTTAATTTATTTAATTTATTTAATTTATTTAATTTATTTAATTTATTTAATTTATTTAATTTATTTAATTTATTTAATTTATTTAATTTATTTAATTTATTTAATTTATTTAATTTATTTAATTTATTTAATTTATTTAATTTATTTAATTTATTTAATTTATTTAATTTATTTAATTTATTTAATTTATTTAATTTATTTAATTTATTTATTTATTTAATTTATTTAATTTATTTAATTTATTTAATTTATTTAATTTATTTAATTTATTTAATTTATTTAATTTATTTAATTTATTAATTTATTTAATTTATTTAATTTATTTAATTTATTTAATTTATTTAATTTATTTAATTTATTTAATTTATTTAATTTATTTAATTTATTTAATTTATTTAATTTATAATTTAATTTATTTAATTTATTTAATTTATTAATTTATTTAATTTATTTAATTTATTTAATTTATTTAATTTATTTAATTTATTTAATTTATTTAATTTATTTAATTTATTTAATTTATTTAATTTATTTAATTTATTTAATTTATTTAATTTATTTAATTTATTTAATTTATTTAATTTATTTAATTTATTTAATTTATTTAATTTATTTAATTTATTTAATTTATTTAATTTATTTAATTTATTTAATTTATTTAATTTATTTAATTTATTTAATTTATTTAATTTATTTAATTTATTTAATTTATTTAATTTATTTAATTTATTTAATTTATTTAATTTATTTAATTTATTTAATTTATTTAATTTATTTAATTTATTTAATTTATTTAATTTATTTAAATTTATTTAATTTATTTAATTTATTTATTTATTTAATTTATTTAATTTATTTAATTTATTTAATTTATTTAATTTATTTAATTTATTTAATTTATTTATTTATTTAATTTATTTAATTTATTTAATTTATTTAATTTATTTAATTTATTTAATTTATTTAATTTATTTAATTTATTTAATTTATTTAATTTATTTAATTTATTAATTTATTTAATTTATTTAATTTATTTAATTTATTTAATTTATTTAATTTATTTAATTTATTTAATTTATTTAATTTATTTAATTTATTTAATTTATTTAATTTATTTAATTTATTTTAATTATTTAATTTATTTAATTTATTTAATTTATTTAATTTATTTAATTTATTTAATTTATTTAATTTATTTAATTTATTTAATTTATTTAATTTATTTAATTTATTTAATTTATTTAGTTTATTTAATTTATTTAGTTTATTTAGTTTATTTAATTTATTTAGTTTATTTAATTTATTTAATTTATTTAATTTATTTAATTATTTAATTTATTTATTTTATTTAATTTATTTATTTTATTTAATTTATTTAATTTATTTAATTTATTTAATTTATTTAATTTATTTAATTTATTTAATTTATTTTAATTTATTTAATTTATTTAATTTATTTAATTTATTTAATTTATTTAATTATTTAATTTATTTAATTTATTTAATTTATTTAATTATTTAATTTATTTAAT
This sequence comes from Diaprepes abbreviatus, assembly GCA_034092305.1. Classification (NCBI taxonomy): domain Eukaryota; kingdom Metazoa; phylum Arthropoda; class Insecta; order Coleoptera; family Curculionidae; genus Diaprepes; species Diaprepes abbreviatus. Next base: position 38,612 of record JASJET010000566.1, on the reverse strand, counting down.
TTATTTAATTTATTTAATTTATTTAATTTATTTAATTTATTTAATTTATTTAATTTATTTAATTTATTTAATTTATTTAATTTATTTAATTATTTAATTTATTTAATTTATTTAATTTATTTAATTTTATTTATTTAATTTATTTAATTTATATAATTTATTTAGTTTATTTAATTTATTTAGTTTATTTAATTTATATAATTTATTTAGTTTATTTAATTTATTTAATTTATTTAATTTATTTAATTTATTTAATTTATTTAATTTATTTAATTTATTTAATTTATTTAATTATTTAATTTATTTTAATTTATTTAATTTATTTAATTTATTTAATTTATTTAATTTATTTAATTTATTTAATTTATTTAATTTATTTAATTTATTTAATTTATTTAATTTTATTTAATTTATTTATTTATTTAATTTATTTAATTTATTTAATTTATTTAATTTATTTAATTTATTTAATTTATTTAATTATTTAATTTGTTGTAATTCTAGTTTGTGGGTTTAATTTTTATAATTTCTAATAAATTTCTTCATCACAACGACGAAAACCATTGAAAGTTTTAATTTTCTATTATGTCCCCGAACGTCGAAATTTTTTTCCCACGCAAGGTGCCCAAGTGACTACTAGGATTTTTGGAGATTTCCAAAATCTCCCAAAATAATGCAGTCTTGAAGTATATAATTACAAACGGTCCATTTTTACCTTTGTGTCTCTATCAAAGTTAAGAATCTTTTTATTCTAATACGGAAACCAAGAAATGTCGCCTACTTAAGAAGAAATAAGGATACAAATTTTAAATTCAATGATTATTTCTTATTTTTTTGTTGTAATTTCGTTGTTTCCTAGTGATGTTAAAACAGGAGTATTAAAAATACAAAATTTTTAAATATTACGTAAAATAATACAAATCATTTTCGAGATCTTTTCGTATTTCCCCGAAAACTGGTTTTTGAAAGTAAATTAACAAAAACGGCCCAATTTTGTCTTTCAATCTCTAATCTCTATTAAAAACCTTGTACTTTTACTACAAAAGCAAGATATCCTGTAATTTGATTTCAAATAAGAACAAAATGTGTGATTTCACTGATTAATTCGGATTTTGTGATATAAATATCTTGTTTTTCAAAGAAAGTTAGAATAGAAGTGTCGAAAACGCATCAATCTTAAATATGTCAAATTTAATGGATTATACAAAAATTTATTTACTTCCTGATGTTCTCATATTAACAGATTTCTTTGAAGATTTCGAAATGTGTCGCTAAACATATAAAATTAGATCTCGCACAATACTTTACATCTCCCGGTTTAAGTAGGGATGCAATGTTACGATTCACAAAAGTTAAATTAGAATTCTAACTGATATTAACATGTTACATTTTTTTAAAAAAAACAATAAAAAATGGCCCATTATTGACTTTCAGTCTCTAATCTATGTATAACGTCTTGTGGTTCTCCTACAAAATCCAAGAAATCCATGTACATTTATTCCAAATTAGAACAAAATGGTATGACTTCACTGATTATTCGTATTTTGTGATTTAATCATCTTCTTTTCTAGAAAAGCTGGTATAGGAGTATCGAAAATGTAGAATATTTAAATAATAAACAAAATAATACCAATAATCTTAGAGATCGTTTCGTATTTCCTTGAATAGTTAATTTCGGGATTGATATTGACACAAACGGCCCATTTTGGACTTTCCGACTTTAGTCTAAAGTTCAGAACCCTGTTCTTCTCCACAAAAATCAAGAAATGCAAGTAAATTTAGTCCAAATTAGCACAAAACTGCCTAAATTTAGTGATTATTTCGTATTTTGTGCTGTAATTCTTTTGTTCTCCTAGAAAAGTTATTATAGAAATATCGAAAAGGAAGAAAAAGTTAATATCGAAATATCGAAAAGGCAGGATTTTTAATATTATACCAAATAAAACAGATAATCTTAGAAATCTTCTCGTATTCCTCTGCGAAATAGGTTTCGGAAAGTAAATTAATACAAATGGCCCATTTTTGTCATTCAGTCTACAATCTAAGTTCAGAATCTTGAAGTTCTAATACAAAGACCAAGGAATGCGACCTAATTTAGTCGAAATAAGAACAAAAACTTTAATTCAATTAATTTTCCGTATTTAGAGTTGTAATTTCCTTATTTTCCAAGAGAAATTATAAAGAAGTATCAAAACTGCAAGGTTTTTGAATAATATACAAATCATGCTCTCAATATTAGAGATTTATTCATATTTCAATGAGAAATGGGTTTTAGAACGTAAGTAGTAAAAACGACCTATTTGGACTTTCAATCTCTAATCTAAGTAAATTGTATCCAAATTAGAACAAAATGTCTATATTCAATGATTTCTTCGTGTTCTGTGCTGTAATCTCATTTTTATCCATTTTTAAGGGAAATACGAATGTATCTCCGAGATAACAAGTTTTATTTAGGGTAACATATTAAAAAACCTGCATTTTCGATTCTTTTATAACAAAAGTTATAACAACTTCTCCATTAAAATTAGGAAATACGAAAAAATCGTCGAATTTAGGTGCTTTATGATTATTTCGAAAGAATTAAGCTCTCATTCTTGGTTTTTATAGTAGAAGTACTAAATCCTGAACTTAGATTATAGACAGAAAGTCAAAAAGTGCCATTTGTGGTAACTACCATTCCGAGACATATTTTTCAAGGGAAATACGGAAAGATCTTTAAGATAATTATTTTAATTTTCTAAAATATTTGAGAATCTGCATTTTCGATACTTCTGTAATAATCTTTCTATGAAAACAAAGGGCAATTACAGCTCAGAATTGAAATAATCATTGAATTCACGTATTTGATTCTAATTTGAACTTATTTTCATACATTTCTTGGATTTTGAAGTAGAAGTGCAAGATTCTGAACTTAGATTATAGGCAGAAAATCAAAATGGACCATTTATGTAAATCAACTTCCCAAAATTTATTTTTCAGGAAAATACGATATTATCTCGAGATTATTGGTTTAGTTTTATAAGAAATTTAAGAATCTTGCACAATCGATATTTCCAGTGGTTTTGGAGATCTTTTCGTATTTCCCTGAAAAATAAGTTTCCGGATGTAAATTATCACACATGGCCCATCTTCGGCTTTAATTCTCCAATCTAAGTTTGGAATCTTTTACTTCTCATAAAAATCCAAGAATTGCTAGTAAGTGAGTTTAAATTAGAGCCAAACAATCCAAATTCAATTATTATTTCGTAAATTATTTTACAAAATTAGACCTGTAATTACAGAGATCTTCCGTATTTTCCTGAAAAATTAGTTCCGGATGTAAATTATCACAATTAGCCGATTTTCGAATTTCATTCTCATCTAAGTTTGGAATCTTGTACTTCTCATATAAAATCCAAGAAATGCTAGTAAGTTAAGTTTAAATTTGAGCCAAACGGCTAAATTCAATGATTATTTCGTATTTCCATATTTTCCTAGTGATGTTATAACGAAATAATCGAAAATGGGGATTTTTTAGAATACTACTCTTAATAAATCAAATATTCTTGGAGATATTTCGTATTTCCCTTAAAAATGCATTACAAGGAGATACGATACAATATACGAAGAAATCATAGAATTTAGACTTTGTGTTCCAATTTGAGCTTAATTTACCCTAAACTATTAACTAAATGGGTCGTTCTTTTTATCTTACGCTCCAAAAGCCATTTTTTAGGGAAATATGAATAGATCTCTAAGATAAATAGAATTTTTTTGCATGAAATCTTACATTTTTCATACTTCTTTAATACGTTGTATTGGAAAACTCAATATACTTGCATTTCTTGAAAATGCAGGATTAAATAATATATTATAGAAAATAATAATAATAATCTTAGAGTTCCTTTTGTATTTCCTTGAAAAATAAATTTCGGGATGTAAAATAAATTTCGGGATGTAAATTAACCCAAATGATCCATTTTGAGATCTCTATCTCTGATCTGAGTTCACAATCTTGTACTTCTACTACAAAAACCAAGAAATGTAAGAATATGAGTTTTCCAAGACAACGTATAAAGAAGTATCAAAAATGCAAGAGTTCATGCAAAATAATACTACTAATCTTCGAGATCTATTCATATTTCCCTAAAAAATGAGTTTTGAAGCGTAGGTTAATAAAAACGACCCATTTAGTCTAAATTGAGCTCAAATTAGAACGAAAAGTCTAAATTCAATGATTCCTTCGTATTTTGTGCCGTAATCTCCTTGTATTCCATTTTTAAGGCAAATACGAAAATTACTCCAAGCATATTAATTTTATTTAGAGTAGTATTCTAAAAATCCTCCATTTTCGATTCATTCGTTATAATATCTCTAGGAAAATATGGAAATTCGAAATATCCTTTGAATTTAGATGTTTGGCTCTATTTAAACCCAACTTACCAGCATTTCTTGAATTTTATATGAGAAGTACAAGATTCCAAACTTAGATTGGAGAAGGAGATCCAAAAATGGATTATTTGTAATAATTTACACCACGAAATTTATTTTTCAGGGAAATACGGAAAGATCTCTAAAATTCCTGTCTAATTTTGCAAAATAATTAAGAATCCTGCATTATCAATACTTCTTACTAACTTTTCTGGGAAAACAAGGGAATTACAGTACAAGATGGAAAATATTCTATGAATTCAAAAATTTTGTTCAAATCTTGATTCAGTTCATTTGCATTACTTGTGTTTTGTAAGAGAAGTACAAGACTCTGGAATTAGATTAGAGACGGAAAGACGAAAATAGGCTAATTTTATTAATTTACTCCCCAAAACTCATTGATTCAGAGAATTAGAGAATATATCTAGATTATTGGTTTAATTGTATAAGATATTTATAAATTCTTCATTTTCAGTAGATATTCGCTATCTATATTCCCATCCCATGGAAGTATAATATTTCCATTTAAAAAATTGCATTTCTGTACAGTTTTTAACTAAAAAAAATATCCTTCTAAAAACGTCTAATCCTTTATTTAGTTTAATGTCCGTGTCCAATGAGGCGGGTGATATTCAATATCCAACGGGTTGATATGGAGGGTCTTCTACGTAGGTTCTGACCGGTGCGCCAAGAAACACGGCAATTTTTCCAACATCTATTTAGTTTTATTTCATATAATATTTAAAAGTCATGAATTTTTGGGTACTCCTCTTGTAACTTTACTAGGAAAACAAAGAAATTGCAACAATAAGAAAGAAATAATCATTGAATTTAAAATTTTTGTTCGTATTTCTTCTAAACTATGTGGCCCTTCTTGGTTTTAATATTAGAATTACAAGTGTCTGATCTTAGATTATAGACAGAAAGTCAAAAATGGACCGTTTGTATTAATATACTTCAAGAAATGTTCTTTTTTGGGAAGTTTTGTAAATCTCGGCACATTTTTGACTTTCTCCGAAAGTAGTGTAAGATTTGACTTCTAGAACACCCTCAGGCTATATATTAATTTACAAATAATGGTAATTATTATTCAATGTGTGTATCAAATTAAGGTCTAAATTGTCAGTTAAATTTATTGCGGAACTGTAAGTGTGTGTTATGTGTGTAACAAGTTGTTGTTATACAGGGTGATATAAAAAAGCTAGTACATGAAATTAATTACTGGTCGGGAACTCCGCGTGTGGGGTGGGTCGGATTTTGTAAGAAAAAGTACTAGATTCTGGAACTAGATTAGACACAGAAAGACGAAAATTATATAATTCAAGAAATGCATTATTTTGGGAGATTTTGGAAATCTCCAAAAATCCTAGTAGTCACTTGGCCACCTTGCGTGGGAAAAAAATTTCGACGTTCGGGACATAATAGAAAATTAAAACTTTCAATGGTTTTCGTCGTTGTGGATGAAGAAATTTATTAGAAATTATAAAAATTAAACCCACAAACTAGAAGTACAATAAATTAAATAAATTAAATAAACTAAATAAATTAAATAAATTAAATAAATTAAATAAATTAAATAAATTAAATAAATTAAATAAATTAAATAAATTAAATAAATTAAATAAATTAAATAAATTAAATAAATTAAATAAATTAAATAAATTAAATAAATTAAATAAATTAAATAAATTAAATAAATTAAATAAATTAAATAAATTAAATAAATTAAATAAATTAAATAAATTAAATAATTAAATAAATTAAATAAATTAAATAAATTAAATAAATTAAATAAATTAAATAAATTAAATAAATTAAATAAATTAAATAAATTAAATAAATTAAATAAATTAAATAAATTAAATAAATTAAATAAATTAAATAATTAAATAAATTAAATAAATTAAATAAATTAAATAAATTAAATAAATTAAATAAATTAAATAAATTAAATAAATTAAATAAATTAAATAAATTAAATAAATTAAATAAATTAAATAAATTAAATAAATTAAATAAATTAAATAAATTAAATAAATTAAATAAATTAAATAAATTAAATAAATTAAATAAATTAAATAAATTAAATAAATTAAATAAATTAAATAAATTAAATAAATTAAATAAATTAAATAAATTAAATAAATTAAATAAATTAAATAATTAAATAAATTAAATAAATTAAATAAATTAAATAAATTAAATAAATTAAATAAATTAAATAAATTAAATAAATTAAATAAATTAAATAAATTAAATAAATTAAATAACTTAAATAAGTTAAATAAGTTAAATAAGTTAAATAAGTTAAATAAGTTAAATAAGTTAAATAAGTTAAATAAGTTAAATAAGTTAAATAAGTTAAATAAGTTAAATAAGTTAAATAAGTTAAATAAGTTAAATAAGTTAAATAAGTTAAATAAGTTAAATAGTTAAATAAGTTAAATAAGTTAAATAAGTTAAATAAGTTAAATAAGTTAAATAAGTTAAATAAGTTAAATAAGTTAAATAAGTTAAATAAGTTAAATAAGTTAAATAAGTTAAATAAGTTAAATAAGTTAAATAAGTTAAATAAGTTAAATAAATTAAATAAATTAAATAAATTAAATAAATTAAATAAATTAAATAAATTAAATAAATTAAATAAATTAAATAAATTAAATAAATTAAATAAATTAAATAAATTAAATAAATTAAATAAATTAAATAAATTAAATAAATTAAATAAATTAAATAAATTAAATAAATTAAATAAATTAAATAAATTAAATAAATTAAATAAATTAAATAAATTAAATAAATTAAATAAATTAAATAAATTAAATAAATTAAATAAATTAAATAAATTAAATAAATTAAATAAATTAAATAAATTAAATAAATTAAATAAATTAAATAAATTAAATAAATTAAATAAATTAAATAAATTAAATAAATTAAATAAATTAAATAAATTAAATAAATTAAATAAATTAAATAAATTAAATAAATTAAATAAATTAAATAAATTAAATAAATTAAATAAATTAAATAAATTAAATAAATTAAATAAATTAAATAAATTAAATAAATTAAATAAATTAAATAAATTAAATAAATTAAATAAATTAAATAAATTAAATAAATTAAATAAATTAAATAAATTAAATAAATTAAATAAATTAAATAAATTAAATAAATTAAATAAATTAAATAAATTAAATAAATTAAATAAATTAAATAAATTAAATAAATTAAATAAATTAAATAAATTAAATAAATTAAATAATTAAATAAATTAAATAAATTAAATAAATTAAATAAATTAATAAATTAAATAAATTAAATAAATTAAATAAATTAAATAAATTAAATAAATTAAATAAATTAAATAAATTAAATAAATTAAATAAATTAAATAAATTAAATAAATTAAATAAATTAAATAAATTAAATAAATTAAATAAATTAAATAAATTAAATAAATTAAATAATTAAAAAAAATTAAATAAATTAAATAAATTAAATAAATTAAATAAATTAAATAAATTAAATAAATTAAATAAATTAAATAAATTAAATAAATTAAATAAATTAAATAAATTAAATAAATTAAATAAATTAAATAAATTAAATAAATTAAATAATTAAATAAATTAAATAAATTAAATAAATTAAATAAATTAAATAAATTAAATAAATTAAATAAATTAAATAAATTAAATAAATTAAATAACTTAAATAACTTAAATAAATTAAATAAATCAAATAAGTTAAATAAATTAAATATTTTAAATAAATTAATTAAATTAAAAACATTAAATAAATTTATTTAATATAGTTTATTTAATTTATTAATTTGTTTAATTTATTTAATTTATTTAATTAACTTAATTTATTTAATTTATTTAATTTATTTAATTTATTTAATTTATTTAATTTATTTAATTTATTTAATTTATTTAATTTATTTAATTTATTTAATTTATTTAATTTATTTAATTTATTTAATTTATTTAATTTATTTAATTTATTTAATTTATTTAATTTATTTAATTTATTTAATTTATTTAATTTATTTAATTTATTTAATTTATTTAATTTATTTAATTTATTTAATTTATTTAATTTATTTAATTATTTAATTTATTTAATTTTTTAATTTACTTATTTATTTAATTTATTTAATTTATTTAATTTACTTAATTTATTTAATTTATTTAATTTACTTAATTTATTTAATTTATTTAATTTACTTAATTTATTTAATTTATTTAATTTATTTAATTTATTTAAATTATTTAATTTATTTAATTTATTTAATTTATTTAATTTATTTAATTTATTTAATTTATTTAATTTATTTAATTTATTTAATTTATTTAATTTATTTAATTTTTTAATTTACTTAATTTATTTAATTTATTTAATTTATTTAATTTACTTAATTTATTTAATTTATTTAATTTACTTAATTTATTTAATTTATTTAATTTACTTAATTTATTTAATTTATTTAATTTATTTAATTTATTTAATTTATTTAATTTATTTAATTTATTTAATTTATTAATTTATTTAATTTATTTAATTATTTAATTTATTTAATTTATTTAATTTATTTAATTTATTTAATTTATTTAATTTATTTAATTTATTTAATTTATTTAATTTATTTAATTTATTTAATTTATTTAATTTATTTAATTTATTTAATTTATTTAATTTATTTAATTTATTTAATTTTTTTAATTTACTTAATTTATTTAATTTATTTATTTATTTAATTTACTTAATTTATTTAATTTATTTAATTTACTTAATTTATTTAATTTATTTAATTTACTTAATTTATTTAATTTATTTAATTTATTTAATTTATTTAAATTATTTAATTAAGTTAATTAAGTTAATTTATTTAATTAAGTTAATTAAGTTAATTTATTTAATTATTTAATTTATTTAATTTATTTAATTTATTTAATTTATTTAATTTATTTAATTTATTTAATTTATTTAATTTATTTAATTTATTTAATTTATTTAATTTATTTAATTTATTTAATTTATTTAATTTATTTAATTTATTTAATTTATTTAATTATTTAATTTATTTAATTTATTTAATTTATTTAATTTATTTAATTTATTTAATTTATTTAATTTATTTAATTTATTTAATTTATTTAATTTATTTAATTTATTTAATTTATTTAATTTATTTAATTTATTTAATTTATTTAATTTATTTAATTTATTTAATTTATTTAATTATTTAATTTATTTAATTTATTTATTTATTTAATTATTTAATTTATTTAATTTATTTAATTATTTAATTTATTTAATTTATTTAATTTATTTAATTTATTTAATTTATTTAATTTATTTAATTTATTTAATTTATTTAATTTATTTAATTTATTTAATTTATTTAATTTATTTAATTTATTTAATTTATTTAATTTATTTAATTTATTTAATTTATTTATTTATTTAATTTATTTAATTTATTTAATTTATTTAATTTATTTAATTTATTTAATTTATTTAATTTATTTAATTTATTTAATTTATTTAATTTATTTAATTTATTTAATTTATTTAATTTATTTAATTTATTTAATTTATTTAATTTATTTAATTTATTTAATTTATTTAATTTATTTAATTTATTTAATTTATTTAATTTATTTAATTTATTTAATTTATTTAATTTATTTAATTTATTTAATTTATTTAATTTATTTAATTTATTTAATTTATTTAATTTATTTAATTTATTTAATTTATTTAATTTATTTAATTTATTTAATTTATTTAATTTATTTAATTTATTAATTTATTTAATTTATTTAATTTATTTAATTTATTTAATTTATTTAATTTATTTAATTTATTTAATTTATTTAATTTATTTAATTTATTTAATTTATTTAATTTATTTAATTTATTTAATTTATTTAATTTATTAATTTATTTAATTTATTTAATTTATTTAATTTATTTAATTTATTTAATTTATTTAATTTATTTAATTTATTTAATTTATTTAATTTATTTAATTTATTTAATTTATTTAATTTATTTAATTTATTTAATTTATTTAATTTATCTAATTTATTTAATTTATCTAATTTATTTAATTTATCTAATTTATCTAATTTATTTAATTTATGTAACTTATTTAAGTTATTTAATTTATGTAACTTATTTAAGTTATCTAATTTATTTAACTTATTTAAGTTATTTAATTTATTTAATTTATTTAATTTATTTAATTTATTTAATTTATTTAATTTATTTAATTTATTTAATTTATTTAATTTATTTAATTTATTTAATTTATTTAATTTATTTAATTTATTTAATTTATTTAATTTATTTAATTTATTTAATTTATTTAATTTATTTAATTTATTTAATTTATTTAATTTATTTAATTTATTTAATTTATTTAATTTATTTAATTTATTTAATTTATTTAATTTATTTAATTTATTTAATTTATTTAATTTATTTAATTTATTTAATTTATTTAATTTATTTAATTTATTTAATTTATTTAATTTATTTAATTTATTTAATTTATTTAATTTATTTAATTTATTTAATTTATTTAATTTATTTAATTTATTTAATTTATTTAATTTATTTAATTTATTTAATTTATTTAATTTATTTAATTTATTTAATTTATTAATTTATTTAATTTATTTAATTTATTTAATTTATTTAATTTATTTAATTTATTTAATTTATTTAATTTATTTAATTTATTTAATTTATTTAATTTATTTAATTTATTTAATTTATTTAATTTATTTAATTTATTTAATTTATTAATTTATTTAATTTATTTAATTTATTTAATTTATTTAATTTATTTAATTTATTTAATTTATTTAATTTATTTAATTATTTAATTTATTTAATTTATTTAATTTATTTAATTTATTTAATTTATTTAATTTATTTAATTATATAATTTATTAATTTATTTAATTTATTTAATTTATTTAATTTATTTAATTTATTTAATTTATTTATTTATTTAATTTATTTAATTTATTTAATTTATTTAATTTATTTAATTTATTTAATTTATTTAATTTATTTAATTTATTTAATTTATTTAATTTATTTAATTTATTTAATTTATTAATTTATTTAATTTATTTAATTTATTTAATTTATTTAATTTATTTAATTTATTTAATTTATTTAATTTATTTAATTTATTTAATTTATTTAATTTATTTAATTTATTTAATTTATTTAATTTATTTAATTTATTTAATTTATTTAATTTATTTAATTTATTTAATTTATTTAATTTATTTAATTTATTTAATTTATTTAATTTATTTAATTTATTTAATTTATTTAATTTATTTAATTTATTTAATTTATTTAATTTATTTAATTTATTTAATTTATTTAATTTATTTAATTTATTTAATTTATTTAATTTATTTAATTTATTTAATTTATTTAATTTATTTAATTTATTTAATTTATTTAATTTATTTAATTTATTTAATTTATTTATTTATTTAATTTATTTAATTTATTTAATTTATTTAATTTATTTAATTTATTTAATTTATTTAATTTATTTAATTTATTTAATTTATTTAATTTATTTAATTTATTTAATTTATTTAATTTATTTAATTTATTTAATTTATTTAATTTATTTAATTTATTTAATTTATTTAATTTATTTAATTTATTTAATTTATTTAATTTATTTAATTTATTTAATTTATTTAATTTATTTAATTTATTTAATTTATTTAATTTATTTAATTTATTTAATTTATTTAATTTATTTAATTTATTTAATTTATTTAATTTATTTAATTTATTTAATTTATTTAATTTATTAATTTATTTAATTTATTTAATTTATTTAATTTATTTAATTTATTTAATTTATTTAATTTATTTAATTATTTAATTTATTTAATTTATTTAATTTATTTAATTTATTTAATTTATTTAATTTATTTAATTTATTTAATTTATTTAATTTATTTAATTTATTTAATTTATTTAATTTATTTAATTTATTTAATTTATTTAATTTATTTAATTTATTTAATTTATTTAATTTATTTAATTTATTTAATTTATTTAATTTATTTAATTTATTTAATTTATTTAATTTATTTAATTTATTTAATTTATTTAATTTATTTAATTTATTTAATTTATTTAATTTATTTAATTTATTTAATTTATTTAATTTATTTAATTTATTTAATTTATTTAATTTATTTAATTTATTTAATTTATTTAATTTATTTAATTTATTTAATTTATTTAATTTATTTAATTTATTTAATTTATTTAATTTATTTAATTTATTTAATTTATTTAATTTATTTAATTTATTTAATTTATTTAATTTATTTAATTTATTTAATTTATTTAATTTATTTAATTTATTTAATTTATTTAATTTATTTAATTTATTTAATTTATTTAATTTATTAAATTTATTTAATTTACTTAATTTACTTAATTTATTTAATTTATTTAATTTATTTAATTTATTTAATTTATTTAATTTATTTAATTTATTTAATTATTTAATTTATTTAATTTATTTAATTTATTTAATTTATTTAATTTATTTAATTTATTTAATTTATTTAATTTATTTAATTTATTTAATTTATTTAATTTATTTAATTTATTTAATTTATTTAATTTATTTAATTTATTTAATTTATTTAATTTATTTAGTTTATTTAGTTTATTTAGTTTATTTAGTTTATTTAGTTTATTTAGTTTATTTAGTTTATTTAATTTATTTAATTTATTTAATTTAATTTGTTTAATTTATTTAATTTGTTGTACTTCTAGTTTGTGGGTTTAATTTTTATAATTTCTAATAAATTTCTTCATCACAACGACGAAAACCATTGAAAGTTTTAATTTTCTATTATGTCCCGAACGTCGAAATTTTTTCCCACGCAAGGTGCCCAAGTGACTACTAGGATTTTTGGAGATTTCCAAAATCTCCCAAAATAATGCATTTCTTGAAGTATATAATTACAAACGGTCCATTTTTACCTTTGTGTCTCTAATCAAAGTTAAGAATCTTTTTATTCTAATACGGAAACCAAGAAATGTCGCCTACTTAAGAAGAAAGAAGGATACAAATTTTAAATTCAATGATTATTTCTTATTTTTTTGTAGTAATTTCGTTGTTTTCCTAGTGATGTTAAAACAGGAGTATTGAAAATACAAAATTTTTAAATATTACGTAAAATAATACAAATCATTTTCGAGATCTTTTCGTATTTCCCCGAAAAATGGTTTTTGAAAAGTAAATTAACAAAAACGGCCCAATTTTGTCTTTCAATCTCTAATCTCTATTAAAATCTTGTACTTTTACTACAAAAAGCAAGATATCCTGTAATTTGATTTCAAATAAGAACAAAATGTGTGATTTCACTGATTAATTCGGATTTTGTGATATAAATATCTTGTTTTTCAAAGAAAGTTAGAATAGAAGTGTCGAAAACGAATCAATCTTAAATATGTCAAATTTTAATGGATTATACAAAAATTTATTTACTTCCTGATGTTCTCATATTAACAGATTTCTTTGAAGATTTTCGAAATGTGTCGCTAAACATATAAAATTAGATCTCGCACCATACTTTACATCTCCCGGTTTAAGTAGGGATGCAATGTTACGATTCACAAAGTTAAATTAGAATTCTAACTGATATTAACATGTTACATTTTTTTTAAAAAACAATAAAAATGGCCCATTATTGACTTTCAGTCTCTAATCTATGTATAACCTCTTGTGGTTCTCCTACAAAATCCAAGAAATCCATGTACATTTATTCCAAATTAGAACAAAATGTATGACTTCACTGATTATTTCGTATTTTGTGATTTAATCATCTTGTTTTTCTAGAAAAGCTGGTATAGGAGTATCGAAAATGTAGAATATTTAAATAATATACAAAATAATACCAATAATCTTAGAGATCGTTTCGTATTTCCTTGAATAGTTAATTTCGGGATTGATATTGACACAAACGGCCCATTTTGGACTTTCCGACTCTAGTCTAAAGTTCAGAACCCTGTTCTTCTTCCACAAAAATCAAGAAATGCAAGTAAATTTAGTCCAAATTAGCACAAAACTGCTAAATTTAGTGATTATTTCGTATTTTGTGCTGTAATTCTTTTGTTCTCCTAGAAAAGTTATTATAGAAATATCGAAAAGGAAGAAAAAGTTATTATCGAAATATCGAAAAGGCAGGATTTTTTAATATTATACCAAATAAAACAGATAATCTTAGAAATCTTCTCGTATTCCTCTGCGAAATAGGTTTCGGAAAGTAAATTAATACAAATGGCCCATTTTTGTCATTCAGTCTACAATCTAAGTTCAGAATCTTGAAGTTCTAATACAAAGACCAAGAAATGCGACCTAATTTAGTCGAAATAAGAACAAAAACTTTAAATTCAATTAATTTTCCGTATTTAGAGTTGTAATTTCCTTATTTTCCAAGAGAAATTATAAAGAAGTATCAAAACTGCAAGGTTTTTGAATAATATACAAAATCATGCTCTCAATATTAGAGATTTATTCATATTTCAATGAGAAATGGGTTTTAGAACGTAAGTTAGTAAAAGCGACCTATTTTGGACTTTCAATCTCTAATCTAAAGTAAATTGTATCCAAATTAGAACAAAATGTCTATATTCAATGATTTCTTCGTGTTCTGTGCTGTAATCTCATTTTTATCCATTTTTAAGGGAAATACGAATGTATCTCCGAGATAACAAGTTTTATTTAGGGTAACATATTAAAAAACCTGCATTTTCGATTCTTTTATAACAAAAGTTATAACAACTTCTCCATTAAAATTAGGAAATACGAAAAAATCGTCGAATTTAGGTGCTTTATGATTATTTCGAAAGAATTAAGCTCCATTCTTGGTTTTTATAGTAGAAGTACTAAATCCTGAACTTAGATTATAGACAGAAAGTCAAAAAGTGCCATTTGTGGTAACTACCATTCCGAGACATATTTTTCAGGGAAATACGGAAAGATCTTTAAGATAATTATTTTAATTTTCTAAAATATTTGAGAATTCTGCATTTTCGATACTTCTGTAATAATCTTTCTAGGAAAACAAAGGCAATTACAGCTCAGAATTGGAAATAATCATTGAATTCACGTATTTGATTCTAATTTGAACTTATTTTCCATACATTTCTTGGATTTTGAAGTAGAAGTGCAAGATTCTGAACTTAGATTATAGGCAGAAAATCAAAAATGGACCATTTATGTAAATCAACTTCCCAAAATTTATTTTTCAGGAAAATACGATATTATCTCGGAGATTATTGGTTTAGTTTTATAAGAAATTTGAGAATCTTGCACAATCGATATTTCCAGTGGTTTTGGAGATCTTTTCGTATTTCCCTGAAAAATAAGTTTCCGGATGTAAATTATCACACATGGCCCATCTTCGGCTTTAATTCTCCAATCTAAGTTTGGAATCTTTTACTTCTCATAAAAATCCAAGAATTGCTAGTAAGTGGAGTTTAAATTAGAGCCAAACATCCAAATTCAATTATTATTTCGTAAATTATTTTACAAAATTAGACCTGTAATTACAGAGATCTTTCCGTATTTTCCTGAAAAATTAGTTTCCGGATGTAAATTATCACAATTAGCCGATTTTCGAATTTCATTCTCCAATCTAAGTTTGGAATCTTGTACTTCTCATATAAAATCCAAGAAATGCTAGTAAGTTAAGTTTAAATTTGAGCCAAACGGCTAAATTCAATGATTATTTCGTATTTCCATATTTTCCTAGTGATGTTATAACGAAATAATCGAAAATGGGGGTTTTTTAGAATACTACTCTTAATAAATCAAATATTCTTGGAGATATTTTCGTATTTCCCTTAAAAATGCATTACAAGGAGATTACGATACAATATACGAAGAAATCATAGAATTTAGACTTTTTGTTCCAATTTGAGCTTAATTTACCCTAAACTATTAACTAAATGGGTCGTTCTTTTTATCTTACGCTCCAAAAGCCATTTTTTAGGGAAATATGAATAGATCTCTAAGATAAATAGAATTTTTTTGCATGAAATCTTACATTTTTCATACTTCTTTAATACGTTGTATTGAAAAACTCAATATACTTGCATTTCTTGAAAATGCAGGATTAATTATATATTATAGAAAATAATAATAATAATCTTAGAGTTCCTTTTGTATTTCCTTGAAAAATAAATTTCGGGATGTAAATTAACCCAAATGATCCATTTTGAGATCTCTATCTCTGATCTGAGTTCACAATCTTGTACTTCTACTACAAAAACCAAGAAATGTAAGAATATTGAGTTTTCCAAGACAACGTATAAAGAAGTATCAAAAATGCAAGAGTTCATGCAAAATAATACTACTAATCTTCGAGATCTATTCATATTTCCCTAAAAAATGAGTTTTGAAGCGTAAGTTAATAAAAACGACCCATTTAGTCTAAATTGAGCTCAAATTAGAACGAAAAGTCTAAATTCAATGATTCCTTCGTATTTTGTGCCGTAATCTCCTTGTATTCCATTTTTAAGGCAAATACGAAAATTACTCCAAGCAAATTAATTTTATTTAGAGTAATATTCTAAAAATCCTCCATTTTCGATTCATTCGTTATAATATCTCTAGGAAAATATGGAAATTCGAAATATCCTTTGAATTTAGATATTTGGCTCTAATTTAAACCCAACTTACCAGCATTTCTTGGATTTTATATGAGAAGTACAAGATTCCAAACTTAGATTGGAGAAGGAGATCCGAAAATGGATTATTTGTAATAATTTACACCACGAAACTTATTTTTCAGGGAAATACGGAAAGATCTCTAAAATTCCTGGTCTAATTTTGCAAAATAATTAAGAATCCTGCATTATCAATACTTCTTACTAACTTTTCTGGGAAAACAAGGGAATTACAGTACAAGATGGAAAATATTCTATGAATTCAAAAATTTTGTTCAAATCTTGATTCAGTTCATTTGCATTACTTGTGTTTTGTAAGAGAAGTACAAGACTGGAATTAGATTAGAGACGGAAAGACGAAAATAGGCTAATTTTATTAATTTACTAACCAAAACTGATTGATTCAGAGAATTAGATAATATATCTAAGATTATTGGTTTAATTGTATAAGATATTTATAAATTCTTCATTTTCAGTAGATATTCGCTATCTATATTCCCATCCCATGGAAGTATAATATTTCCATTTAAAAAAATCTCATTTCTGTACAGTTTTTAACTAAAAAAATATCCTTCTAAAAACGTCTAATCCTTTATTTAGTTTAATGTCCGTGTCCAATGAGGCGGGTGATATTCAATATCCAACGGGTTGATATGGAGGGTCTTCAACGTAGGTTCTGACCGGTGCGCCAAGAAACACGGCAATTTTTCCAACATCTATTTAGTTTTATTTCATATAATATTTAAAAGTCATGAATTTTTGGTACTCCTCTTGTAACTTTACTAGGAAAACAAAGAAATTGCAACAATAAGAAAGAAATAATCATTGAATTTAAAATTTTTGTTCGTATTTCTTCTAAACTATGTGGCCCTTCTTGGTTTTAATATTAGAATTACAAGTGTCTGATCTTAGATTATAGACAGAAAGTCAAAAATGGACCGTTTGTATTAATATAATTCAAGAAATGTTCTTTTTTGGAAAGTTTTGTAAATCTCGGCACATTTTTTACTTTCTCCGAAAGTAGTGTAAGATTTGACTTCTAGAACACCCTCAGGCTATATATTAATTTACAAATAATGGTAATTATTATTCAATGTGTGTATCAAATTAAGGTCTAAATTGTCAGTTAAATTTATTGCGGAACTGTAAGTGTGTGTTATGTGTGTAACAAGTTGTTGTTATACAGGGTGATATAAAAAAGCTAGTACATGAAATTAATTACTGGTCGGGAACTCCGCGTGTGGGGTGGGTCGGATTTTGTAAGAAAAGTACTAGATTCTGGAACTAGATTAGACACAGAAAGACGAAAATTATATAATCCAAGAAATGCATTATTTTGGGAGATTTTGGAAATCTCCAAAAATCCTAGTAGTCACTTGGCCACCTTGCGTGGGAAAAAAATTTCGACGTTCGGGACATAATAGAAAATTAAAACTTTCAATGGTTTTCGTCGTTGTGATGAAGAAATTTATTAGAAATTATAAAAATTAAACCCACAAACTAGAAGTACAATAAATTAAATAAACTAAATAAATTATATAAATTAAATAAATTAAATAAATTAAATAAATTAAATAAATTAAATAAATTAAATAAATTAAATAAATTAAATAAATTAAATAAATTAAATAAATTAAATAACATAAATAAATTAAATAACATAAATAAATTAAATAACATAAATAAATTAAATAACATAAATAAATTAAATAACATAAATAAATTAAATAACATAAATAAATTAAATAACATAAATAAATTAAATAACATAAATAAATTAAATAACATAAATAAATTAAATAAATTAAATAAATTAAATAACATAAATAAATTAAATAAATTAAATAAATTAAATAACATAAATAAATTAAATAAATTAAATAAATTAAATAAATTAAATAAATTAAATAAATTAAATAAATTAAATAAATTAAATAAATTAAATAAATTAAATAAATTAAATAAATTAAATAAATTAAATAAATTAAATAAATTAAATAAATTAAATAAATTAAATAAATTAAATAAATTAAATAAATTAAATAAATTAAATAAATTAAATAAATTAAATAAATTAAATAAATTAAATAAATTAAATAAATTAAATAAATTAAATAAATTAAATAAATTAAATAAATTAAATGAATTAAATGAATTAAATGAATTAAATAAATTAAATAAATTAAATGAATTAAATGAATTAAATGAATTAAATGAATTAAATGAATTAAATGAATTAAATAAATTAAATGAATTAAATAAATTAAATGAATTAAATAAATTAAATGAATTAAATAAATTAAATGAATTAAATAAATTAAATGAATTAAATAAATTAAATGAATTAAATAAATTAAATAAATTAAATAAATTAAATAAATTAAATAAATTAAATAAATTAAATAAATTAAATAAATTAAATAAATTAAATAAATTAAATAAATTAAATAAATTAAATAAATTAAATAAATTAAATAAATTAAATAAATTAAATAAATTAAATAAATTAAATAAATTAAATAAATTAAATAAATTAAATAAATTAAATAAATTAAATAAATTAAATAAATTAAATAAATTAAATAAATTAAATAAATTAAATAAATTAAATAAATTAAATAAATTAAATAAATTAAATAAATTAAATAAATTAAATAAATTAAATAAATTAAATAAATTAAATAAATTAAATAAATTAAATAAATTAAATAAATTAAATAAATTAAATAAATTAAATAAATTAAATAAATTAAATAAATTAAATAAATTAAATAAATTAAATAAATTAAATAAATTAAATAAATTAAATAAATTAAATAAATTAAATAAATTAAATAAATTAAATAAATTAAATAAATTAAATAAATTAAATAAATTAAATAAATTAAATAAATTAAATAAATTAAATAAATTAAATAAATTAAATAAATTAAATAAATTAAATAAATTAAATAAATTAAATAAATTAAATAAATTAAATAAATTAAATAAATTAAATAAATTAAATAAATTAAATAAATTAAATAAATTAAATAAATTAAATAAATTAAATAAATTAATAAATTAAATAAATTAAATAAATTAAATAAATTAAATAAATTAAATAAATTAAATAAATTAAATAAATTAAATAAATTAAATAAATTAAATAAATTAAATAAATTAAATAAATTAAATAAATTAAATAAATTAAATAAATTAAATAAATTAAATAAATTAAATAAATTAAATAAATTAAATAAATTAAATAAATTAAATAAATTAAATAAATTAAATAAATTAAATAAATTAAATAAATTAAATAAATTAAATAAATTAAATAAATTAAATAAATTAAATAAATTAAATAAATTAAATAAATTAAATAAATTAAATAAATTAAATAAATTAAATAAATTAAATAAATTAAATACATTAAATAAATTAAATAAATTAAATAAATTAAATAAATTAAATAAATTAAATAAATTAAATAAATTAAATAAATTAAATAAATTAAATAAATTAAATAAATTAAATAAATTAAATAAATTAAATAAATTAAATAAATTAAATAAATTAAATAAATTAAATAAATTAAATAAATTAAATAAATTAAATAAATTAAATAAATTAAATAAATTAAATAAATTAAATAAATTAAATAAATTAAATAAATTAAATAAATTAAATAAA
This sequence comes from Diaprepes abbreviatus, assembly GCA_034092305.1. Taxonomy (NCBI): domain Eukaryota; kingdom Metazoa; phylum Arthropoda; class Insecta; order Coleoptera; family Curculionidae; genus Diaprepes; species Diaprepes abbreviatus. Next base: position 17,771 of record JASJET010000566.1, on the reverse strand, counting down.
TTAAATAAATTAAATAAATTAAATAAATTAAATAAATTAAATAAATTAAATAAATTAAATAAATTAAATAAATTAAATAAATTAAATAAATTAAATAAATTAAATAAATTAAATAAATTAAATAAATTAAATAAATTAAATAAATTAAATAAATTAAATAAATTAAATAAATTAAATAAATTAAATAAATTAAATAAATTAAATAAATTAAATAAATTAAATAAATTAAATAAATTAAATAAATTAAATAAATTAAATAAATTAAATAAATTAAATAAATTAAATAAATTAAATAAATTAAATAAATTAAATAAATTAAATAAATTAAATAAATTAAATAAATTAAATAAATTAAATAAATTAAATAAATTAAATAAATTAAATAAATTAAATAAATTAAATAAATTAAATAAATTAAATAAATTAAATAAATTAAATAAATTAAATAAATTAAATAAATTAAATAAATTAAATAAATTAAATAAATTAAATAAATTAAATAAATTAAATAAATTAAATAAATTAAATAAATTAAATAAATTAAATAAATTAAATAAATTAAATAAATTAAATAAATTAAATAAATTAAATAAATTAAATAAATTAAATAAATTAAATAAATTAAATAAATTAAATAAATTAAATAAATTAAATAAATTAAATAAATTAAATAAATTAAATTAATTAAATAAATTAAATAAATTAAATAAATTAAATTAATTAAATTAATTAAATAAATTAAATTAATTAAATTAATTAAATTAATTAAATTAATTAAATTAATTAAATTAATTAAATTAATTAAATTAATTAAATTAATTAAATAAATTAAATAAATTAAATAAATTAAATAAATTAAATAAATTAAATAAATTAAATAAATTAAATAAATTAAATAAATTAAATAAATTAAATAAATTAAATAAATTAAATAAATTAAATAAATTAAATAAATTAAATAAATTAAATAAATTAAGTAAATTAAGTAAATTAAGTAAATTAAGTAAATTAAGTAAATTAAGTAAATTAAGTAAATTAAGTAAATTAAGTAAATTAAGTAAATTAAGTAAATTAAGTAAATTAAGTAAATTAAGTAAATTAAGTAAATTAAGTAAATTAAGTAAATTAAGTAAATTAAGTAAATTAAGTAAATTAAGTAAATTAAGTAAATTAAGTAAATTAAGTAAATTAAGTAAATTAAGTAAATTAAGTAAATTAAGTAAATTAAGTAAATTAAGTAAATTAAGTAAATTAAGTAAATTAAGTAAATTAAGTAAATTAAGTAAATTAAGTAAATTAAGTAAATTAAGTAAATTAAGTAAATTAAGTAAATTAAGTAAATTAAGTAAATTAAGTAAATTAAATAAATTAAATAAATTAAATAAATTAAATAAATTAAATAAATTAAATAAATTAAATAAATTAAATAAATTAAATAAATTAAATAAATTAAATAAATTAAATTAATTAAATAAATTAAATAAATTAAATAAATTAAATAAATTAAATAAATTAAATAAATTAAATAAAATAAATAAATTAAATAAATTAAATAAATTAAATAAATTAAATAAATTAAATAAATTAAATAAATTAAATAAATTAAATAAATTAAATAAATTAAATAAATTAAATAAATTAAATAAATTAAATAAATTAAATAAATTAAATAAATTAAATAAAATAAATAAATTAAATAAATTAAATAAATTAAATAAATTAAATAAATTAAATAAATTAAATAAAGTAAATAAATTAAATAAATTAAATAAATTAAATAAATTAAATAAATTAAATAAATTAAATAAATTAAATAAATTAAATAAATTAAATAAATTAAATAAATTAAATAAATTAAATAAATTAAATAAATTAAATAAATTAAATAAATTAAATAAATTAAATAAATTAAATAAATTAAATAAATTAAATAAATTAAATAAATTAAATAAATTAAATAAATTAAATAAAGTAAATAAATTAAATAAATTAAATAACTTAAATAAATTAAATAAATCAAATAAGTTAAATAAATTAAATATTTTAAATAAATTAAATAAATTAAAAACATTAAATAAATTTATTTAATATAGTTTATTTAATTTATTAATTTGTTTAATTTATTTAATTTATTTAATTTATTTAATTAATTTAATTTATTTAATTTATTTAATTTATTTAATTAATTTAATTTATTTAATTAATTTAATTAATTTAATTTATTTAATTAATTTAATTTATTTAATTTATTTAATTTATTTAATTTATTTAATTTATTTAATTTATTTAATTTATTTAATTTATTTAATTTATTTAACTTATTTAATTTATTTAATTTATTTAATTTATTTAATTTATTTAATTTATTTAATTTATTTAATTTATTTAATTTATTTAATTTATTTAATTTATTTAATTTATTTAATTTATTTAATTTATTTAATTTAATTAATTTATTTAATTATTTAATTTATTTAATTTATTTAATTTATTTAATTTATTTAATTTATTTAATTTATTTAATCTATTTAATTTATTTAATTTATTTAATCTATTTAATTTATTTAATTTATTTAATCTATTTAATTTATTTAATCTATTTAATCTATTTAATCTATTTAATTTATTTAATCTATTTAATCTATTTAATCTATTTAATTTATTTAATCTATTTAATCTATTTAATCTATTTAATCTATTTAATCTATTTAATCTATTTAATCTATTTAATCTATTTAATCTATTTAATCTATTTAATCTATTTAATCTATTTAATCTATTTAATCTATTTAATCTATTTAATCTATTTAATCTATTTAATCTATTTAATCTATTTAATCTATTTAATCTATTTAATCTATTTAATCTATTTAATCTATTTAATCTATTTAATCTATTTAATCTATTTAATCTATTTAATCTATTTAATCTATTTAATCTATTTAATCTATTTAATCTATTTAATCTATTTAATCTATTTAATCTATTTAATCTATTTAATCTATTTAATCTATTTAATCTATTTAATCTATTTAATCTATTTAATCTATTTAATCTATTTAATCTATTTAATCTATTTAATCTATTTAATCTATTTAATCTATTTAATCTATTTAATCTATTTAATCTATTTAATCTATTTAATCTATTTAATCTATTTAATCTATTTAATCTATTTAATCTATTTAATCTATTTAATCTATTTAATCTATTTAATCTATTTAATCTATTTAATCTATTTAATCTATTTAATCTATTTAATCTATTTAATCTATTTAATCTATTTAATCTATTTAATCTATTTAATCTATTTAATCTATTTAATCTATTTAATCTATTTAATCTATTTAATCTATTTAATCTATTTAATCTATTTAATCTATTTAATCTATTTAATCTATTTAATCTATTTAATCTATTTAATCTATTTAATCTATTTAATCTATTTAATCTATTTAATCTATTTAATCTATTTAATCTATTTAATCTATTTAATCTATTTAATCTATTTAATCTATTTAATCTATTTAATCTATTTAATCTATTTAATCTATTTAATCTATTTAATCTATTTAATCTATTTAATCTATTTAATCTATTTAATCTATTTAATCTATTTAATCTATTTAATCTATTTAATCTATTTAATCTATTTAATCTATTTAATCTATTTAATCTATTTAATCTATTTAATCTATTTAATCTATTTAATCTATTTAATCTATTTAATCTATTTAATCTATTTAATCTATTTAATCTATTTAATCTATTTAATCTATTTAATCTATTTAATCTATTTAATCTATTTAATCTATTTAATCTATTTAATCTATTTAATCTATTTAATCTATTTAATCTATTTAATCTATTTAATCTATTTAATCTATTTAATCTATTTAATCTATTTAATCTATTTAATCTATTTAATCTATTTAATCTATTTAATCTATTTAATCTATTTAATCTATTTAATCTATTTAATCTATTTAATCTATTTAATCTATTTAATCTATTTAATCTATTTAATCTATTTAATCTATTTAATCTATTTAATCTATTTAATCTATTTAATCTATTTAATCTATTTAATCTATTTAATCTATTTAATCTATTTAATCTATTTAATCTATTTAATCTATTTAATCTATTTAATCTATTTAATCTATTTAATCTATTTAATCTATTTAATCTATTTAATCTATTTAATCTATTTAATCTATTTAATCTATTTAATCTATTTAATCTATTTAATCTATTTAATCTATTTAATCTATTTAATCTATTTAATCTATTTAATCTATTTAATCTATTTAATCTATTTAATCTATTTAATCTATTTAATCTATTTAATCTATTTAATCTATTTAATCTATTTAATCTATTTAATTTATTTAATTTATTTAATTTATTTAATTTATTTAATTTATTTAATTTATTTAATTTATTTAATTTATTTAATTTATTTAATTTATTAATTTATTTAATTTATTTAATTTATTTAATTTATTTAATTTATTTAATTTATTTAATTTATTTAATTTATTTAATTTATTTAATTTATTTAATTTATTTAATTTATTTAATTTATTTAATTTATTTAATTAATTTAATTAATTTAATTTATTTAATTTATTTAATTAATTTAATTATTTAATTAATTTAATTTATTTAATTTATTTAATTAATTTAATTTATTTAATTTATTTAATTTATTTAATTTATTTAATTTATTTAATTTATTTAATTTATTTAATTTATTTAATTTATTTTAATTTATTTAATTTATTTAATTTATTTAATTATTTTAATTTATTTAATTTATTTAATTTATTTAATTTATTTAATTTATTTAATTTATTTAATTATTTAATTTATTTAATTTATTTAATTTATTTAATTATTTAATTTATTTAATTTATTTAATTTATTTAATTTATTTAATTTATTTAATTTATTTAATTTATTTAATTTATTTAATTTATTTTAATTATTTAATTTATTTAATTTATTTAATTTATTTAATTTATTTAATTTATTTAATTTATTTAATTTATTTAATTTATTTAATTATTTAATTTATTTAATTTATTTAATTTATTTAACTTATTTAATTTATTTAATTTATTTAATTAATTTAATTTATTTAATTTATTTAATTAATTTAATTTATTTAATTTATTTAATTAATTTAATTTATTTAATTTATTTAATTTATTTAATTTATTTAATTTATTTAATTTATTTAATTAATTTAATTTTATTTTAATTTATTAATTTATTTAATTTATTTAATTTATTTAATTTATTTAATTTATTTAATTTATTTAATTATTTAATTTATTTAATTTATTTAATTTATTTAATTTATTTAATTTATTTAATTTATTTAATTTATTTAATTTATTTAATTTATTTAATTTATTTAATTTATTTATTTTATTTAATTTATTTAATTTATTTATTTTATTTAATTTATTTAATTTATTTATTTTATTTAATTTATTTATTATTTATTTTATTTAATTTATTTAATTTATTTATTTTATTTAATTTATTTAATTTATTTAATTTTTTTAATTTATTTATTTATTTAATTTATTTAATTATTTAATTTATTTAATTTATTTAATTTATTTAATTTATTTAATTTATTTAATTTATTTAATTTATATAATTTATTTAATTTATATAATTTATTTAATTTATTTAATTTATTTAATTTTATTTAATTTATTTAATTTATTTAATTTATTTAATTTATTTAATTTATTTAATTTATATAATTTATTTAATTTATTTAATTTATATAATTTATTTAATTTATTTAATTTATTTAATTTATATAATTTATTTAATTTATTTAATTTATATTTAATTTATATAATTTATTTAATTTATTTAATTTATATAATTTATTTAATTTATTTAATTTATTTAATTTATTTAATTTATTTAATTTATTTAATTTATTTAATTTATTTAATTTATTTAATTTATTTAATTTATTTAATTTATTTAATTTATTTAATTTATTTAATTTATTTAATTTATTTAATTTATTTAATTTATTTAATTTATTTAATTTATTTAATTTATTTAATTTATTTAATTTATTTACTTTATTTACTTTATTTACTTTATTTACTTTATTTAATTTATTTAATTTATTTAATTTATTTAATTTATTTAATTTATTTAATTTATTTAATTTATTTAATTTATTTAATTTATTTAATTTATTTAATTTATTTAATTTATTTAATTTATTTAATTTATTTAATTTATTTAATTTATTTAATTTATTTAATTTATTTACTTTATTTAATTTATTTACTTTATTTAATTTATTTACTTTATTTACTTTATTTAATTTATTTACTTTATTTACTTTATTTAATTTATTTAATTTATTTAATTTATTTAATTTATTTAATTTATTTAATTTATTTAATTTATTTAATTTATTTAATTTATTTAATTTATTTAATTTATTTAATTTATTTAATTTATTTAATTTATTTAATTTATTTAATTTATTTAATTTATTTAATTTATTTAATTTATTTAATTTATTTAATTTATTTAATTTATTTAATTTATTTAATTTATTTAATTTATTTAATTTATTTAATTTATTTAATTTATTTAATTTATTTAATTTATTTAATTTATTTAATTTATTTAATTTATTTAATTTATTTAATTTATTTAATTTATTTAATTTATTTAATTTATTTAATTTATTTAATTTATTTAATTTATTTAATTTATTTAATTTATTTAATTTATTTAATTTATTTAATTTATTTAATTTATTTAATTTATTTAATTTATTTAATTTATTTAATTTATTTAATTTATTTAATTTATTTAATTTATTTAATTTATTTAATTTATTTAATTTATTTAATTTATTTAATTTATTTAATTTATTTAATTTATTTAATTTATTTAATTTATTTAATTTATTTAATTTATTTAATTTATTTAATTTATTTAATTTATTTAATTTATTTAATTTATTTAATTTATTTAATTTATTTAATTTATTTAATTTATTTAATTTATTTAATTTATTTAATTTATTTAATTTATTTAATTTATTTAATTTATTTAATTTATTTAATTTATTTAATTTATTTAATTTATTTAATTTATTTATTTATTTAATTTATTTAATTTATTTAATTTATTTAATTTATTTAATTTATTTAATTTATTTAATTTATTTAATTTATTTAATTTATTTAATTTATTTAATTTATTTAATTTATTTAATTTATTTAATTTATTTAATTTATTTAATTTATTTAATTTATTTAATTTATTTAATTTATTTAATTTATTTAATTTATTTAATTTATTTAATTTATTTAATTTATTTAATTTATTTAATTTATTTAATTTATTTAATTTATTTAATTTATTTAATTTATTTAATTTATTTAATTTATTTAATTTATTTAATTTATTTAATTTATTTAATTTATTTAATTTATTTAATTTATTTAATTTATTTAATTTATTTATTTATTTAATTTATTTAATTTATTTAATTTATTTAATTTATTTAATTTATTTAATTTATTTAATTTATTTAATTATTTAATTTATTTAATTTATTTAATTTATTTAATTTATTTAATTTATTTAATTTATTTAATTTATTTATTTATTTAATTTATTTAATTTATTTAATTTATTTAATTTATTTAATTTATTTAATTTATTTAATTTATTTAATTTATTTAATTTATTTAATTTATTTAATTTATTTAATTTATTTAATTTATTTAATTTATTTAATTTATTTAATTTATTTAATTTATTTAATTTATTTAATTTATTTAATTTATTTAATTTATTTAATTTATTTAATTTATTTAATTTATTTAATTTATTTAATTTATTTAATTTATTTAATTTATTTAATTTATTTAATTTATTTAATTTATTTAATTTATTTAATTTATTTAATTTATTTAATTTATTTAATTTATTTAATTTATTTAATTTATTTAATTTATTTAATTTATTTAATTTATTTAATTTATTTAATTTATTTAATTTATTTAATTTATTTAATTTATTTAATTTATTTAATTTATTTAATTTATTTAATTTATTTAATTTATTTAATTTATTTAATTTATTTAATTTATTTAATTTATTTAATTTATTTAATTTATTTAATTTATTTAATTTATTTAATTTATTTAATTTTATTTAATTTATTTAATTTATTTAATTTATTTAATTTATTTAATTTATTTAATTTATTTAATTTATTTAATTTATTTAATTTATTTAATTTATTTAATTTATTTAATTTATTTAATTTATAGAGTTTATTTAGTTTATTTAATTTATTTAATTTATTTAATTTAATTTGTTTAATTTATTTAATTTGTTGTACTTCTAGTTTGTGGGTTTAATTTTTATAATTTCTAATAAATTTCTTCATCACAACGACGAAAACCATTGAAAGTTTTAATTTTCTATTATGTCCCGAACGTCGAAATTTTTTTCCCACGCAAGGTGCCCAAGTGACTACTAGGATTTTGAAGATTTCCAAAATCTCCCAAAATAATGCATTTCTTGAAGTATATAATTACAAACGGTCCATTTTTACCTTTGTGTCTCTAATCAAAGTTAAGAATCTTTTTATTCTAATACGGAAACCAAGAAATGTCGCCTACTTAAGAAGAAAGAAGGATACAAATTTTAAATTCAATGATTATTTCTTATTTTTTTGTAGTAATTTCGTTGTTTTCCTAGTGATGTTAAAACAGGAGTATTGAAAATACAAAATTTTTAAATATTACGTAAAATAATACAAATCATTTTCGAGATCTTTTCGTATTTCCCCGAAAAATGGTTTTTGAAAAGTAAATTAACAAAAACGGCCCAATTTTGTCTTTCAATCTCTAATCTCTATTAAAAATCTTGTACTTTTACTACAAAAAGCAAGATATCCTGTAATTTGATTTCAAATAAGAACAAAATGTGTGATTTCACTGATTAATTCGGATTTTGTGATATAAATATCTTGTTTTTCAAAGAAAGTTAGAATAGAAGTGTCGAAAACGCATCAATCTTAAATATGTCAAATTTTAATGGATTATACAAAAATTTATTTACTTCCTGATGTTCTCATATTAACAGATTTCTTTGAAGATTTTCGAAATGTGTCGCTAAACATATAAAATTAGATCTCGCACAATACTTTACATCTCCCGGTTTAAGTAGGGATGCAATGTTACGATTCACAAAAGTTAAATTAGAATTCTAACTAATATTAACATGTTACATTTTTTTTTAAAAACAATAAAAATGGCCCATTATTGACTTTCAGTCTCTAATCGATGTATAACGTCTTGTGGTTCTCCTACAAAATCCAATAAATCCATGTACATTTATTCCAAATTAGAACAAAATGTATGACTTCACTGATTATTTCGTATTTTGTGATTTAATCATCTTGTTTTTCTAGAAAAGCTGGTATAGGAGTATCGAAAATGTAGAATATTTAAATAATATACAAAATAATACCAATAATCTTAGAGATCGTTTCATATTTCCTTGAATAGTTAATTTCGGGATTGATATTGACACAAACGGCCCATTTTGGACTTTCCGACTTTAGTCTAAAGTTCAGAACCCTGTTCTTCTTCCACAAAAATCAAGAAATGCAAGTAAATTTAGTCCAAATTAGCACAAAACTGCTAAATTTAGTGATTATTTCGTATTTTGTGCTGTAATTCTTTTGTTCTCCTAGAAAAGTTATTATAGAAATATCGAAAAGGAAGAAAAAGTTATTATCGAAATATCGAAAAGGCAGGATTTTTTAATATTATACCAAATAAAACAGATAATCTTAGAAATCTTCTCGTATTCCTCTGCGAAATAGGTTTCGGAAAGTAAATTAATACAAATGGCCCATTTTTGTCATTCAGTCTACAATCTAAGTTCAGAATCTTGAAGTTCTAATACAAAGACCAAGAAATGCGACCTAATTTAGTCGAAATAAGAACAAAAACTTTAAATTCAATTAATTTTCCGTATTTAGAGTTGTAATTTCCTTATTTTCCAAGAGAAATTATAAAGAAGTATCAAAACTGCAAGGTTTTTGAATAATATACAAAATCATGCTCTCAATATTAGAGATTTATTCATATTTCAATGAGAAATGGGTTTTAGAACGTAAGTTAGTAAAAACGACCTATTTTGGACTTTCAATCTCTAATCTAAAGTAAATTGTATCCAAATTAGAACAAAATGTCTATATTCAATGATTTCTTCGTGTTCTGTGCTGTAATCTCATTTTTATCCATTTTTAAGGGAAATACGAATGTATCTCCGAGATAACAAGTTTTATTTAGGGTACCATATTAAAAAACCTGCATTTTCGATTCTTTTATAACAAAAGTTATAACAACTTCTCCATTAAAATTAGGAAATACGAAAAAATCGTCGAATTTAGGTGCTTTATGATTATTTCGAAAGAATTAAGCTCCATTCTTGGTTTTTATAGTAGAAGTACTAAATCCTGAACTTAGATTATAGACAGAAAGTCAAAAAGTGCCATTTGTGGTAACTACCATTCCGAGACATATTTTTCAGGGAAATACGGAAAGATCTTTAAGATAATTATTTTAATTTTCTAAAATATTTGAGAATTCTGCATTTTCGATACTTCTGTAATAATCTTTCTAGGAAAACAAAGGCAATTACAGCTCAGAATTGGAAATAATCATTGAATTCACGTATTTGATTCTAATTTGAACTTATTTTCCATACATTTCTTGGATTTTGAAGTAGAAGTGCAAGATTCTGAACTTAGATTATAGGCAGAAAATCAAAAATGGACCATTTATGTAAATCAACTTCCCAAAATTTATTTTTCAGGAAAATACGATATTATCTCGGAGATTATTGGTTTAGTTTTATAAGAAATTTGAGAATCTTGCACAATCGATATTTCCAGTGGTTTTGGAGATCTTTTCGTATTTCCCTGAAAAATAAGTTTCCGGATGTAAATTATCACACATGGCCCATCTTCGGCTTTAATTCTCCAATCTAAGTTTGGAATCTTTTACTTCTCATAAAAATCCAAGAATTGCTAGTAAGTGGAGTTAAATTAGAGCCAAACATCCAAATTCAATTATTATTTCGTAAATTATTTTACAAAATTAGACCTGTAATTACAGAGATCTTTCCGTATTTTCCTGAAAAATTAGTTTCCGGATGTAAATTATCACAATTAGCCGATTTTCGAATTTCATTCTCCAATCTAAGTTTGGAATCTTGTACTTCTCATATAAAATCCAAGAAATGCTAGTAAGTTAAGTTTAAATTTGAGCCAAACGGCTAAATTCAATGATTATTTCGTATTTCCATATTTTCCTAGTGATGTTATAACGAAATAATCGAAAATGGGGGTTTTTTAGAATACTACTCTTAATAAATCAAATATTCTTGGAGATATTTTCGTATTTCCTTAAAAATGCATTACAAGGAGATTACGATACAATATACGAAGAAATCATAGAATTTAGACTTTTTGTTCCAATTTGAGCTTAATTTACCCTAAACTATTAACTAAATGGGTCGTTCTTTTTATCTTACGCTCCAAAAGCCATTTTTTAGGGAAATATGAATAGATCTCTAAGATAAATAGAATTTTTTTGCATGAAATCTTACATTTTTCATACTTCTTTAATACGTTGTATTGAAAAACTCAATATACTTGCATTTCTTGAAAATGCAGGATTAATTATATATTATAGAAAATAATAATAATAATCTTAGATTTCCTTTTGTATTTCCTTGAAAAATAAATTTCGGGATGTAAATTAACCCAAATGATCCATTTTGAGATCTCTATCTCTGATCTGAGTTCACAATCTTGTACTTCTACTACAAAAACCAAGAAATGTAAGAATATTGAGTTTTCCAAGACAACGTATAAAGAAGTATCAAAAATGCAAGAGTTCATGCAAAATAATACTACTAATCTTCGAGATCTATTCATATTTCCCTAAAAAATGAGTTTTGAAGCGTAAGTTAATAAAAACGACCCATTAGTCTAAATTGAGCTCAAATTAGAACGAAAAGTCTAAATTCAATGATTCCTTCGTATTTTGTGCCGTAATCTCCTTGTATTCCATTTTTAAGGCAAATACGAAAATTACTCCAAGCAAATTAATTTTATTTAGAGTAATATTCTAAAAATCCTCCATTTTCGATTCATTCGTTATAATATCTCTAGGAAAATATGGAAATTCGAAATATCCTTTGAATTTAGATGTTTGGCTCTAATTTAAACCCAACTTACCAGCATTTCTTGGATTTTATATGAGAAGTACAAGATTCCAAACTTAGATTGGAGAAGGAGATCCGAAAATGGATTATTTGTAATAATTTACACCACGAAACTTATTTTCAGGGAAATACGGAAAGATCTCTAAAATTCCTGGTCTAATTTTGCAAAATAATTAAGAATCCTGCATTATCAATACTTCTTACTAACTTTTCTGGGAAAACAAGGGAATTACAGTACAAGATGGAAAATATTCTATGAATTCAAAAATTTTGTTCAAATCTTGATTCAGTTCATTTGCATTACTTGTGTTTTGTAAGAGAAGTACAAGACTGGAATTAGATTAGAGACGGAAAGACGAAAATAGGCTAATTTTATTAATTTACTAACCAAAACTGATTGATTCAGAGAATTAGATAATATATCTAAGATTATTGGTTTAATTGTATAAGATATTTATAAATTCTTCATTTTCAGTAGATATTCGCTATCTATATTCCCATCCCATGGAAGTATAATATTTCCATTTAAAAAATCTCATTTCTGTACAGTTTTTAACTAAAAAATATCCTTCTAAAAACGTCTAATCCTTTATTTAGTTTAATGTCCGTGTCCAATGAGGCGGGTGATATTCAATATCCAACGGGTTGATATGGAGGGTCTTCAACGTAGGTTCTGACCGGTGCGCCAAGAAACACGGCAATTTTTCCAACATCTATTTAGTTTTATTTCATATAATATTTAAAAGTCATGAATTTTTGGTACTCCTCTTGTAACTTTACTAGGAAAACAAAGAAATTGCAACAATAAGAAAGAAATAATCATTGAATTTAAAATTTTTGTTCGTATTTCTTCTAAACTATGTGGCCCTTCTTGGTTTTAATATTAGAATTACAAGTGTCTGATCTTAGATTATAGACAGAAAGTCAAAAATGGACCGTTTGTATTAATATACTTCAAGAAATGTTCTTTTTGGAAAGTTTTGTAAATCTCGGCACATTTTTGACTTTCTCCGAAAGTAGTGTAAGATTTGACTTCTAGAACACCCTCAGGCTATATATTAATTTACAAATAATGGTAATTATTATTCAATGTGTGTATCAAATTAAGGTCTAAATAAAATTTTTGTTCGTATTTCTTCTAAACTATGTGGCCCTTCTTGGTTTTAATATTAGAATTACAAGTGTCTGATCTTAGATTATAGACAGAAAGTCAAAAATGGACCGTTTGTATTAATATACTTCAAGAAATGTTCTTTTTTGGGAAGTTTTGTAAATCTCGGCACATTTTTGACTTTCTCCGAAAGTAGTGTAAGATTTGACTTCTAGAACACCCTCAGGCTATATATTAATTTACAAATAATGGTAATTATTATTCAATGTGTGTATCAAATTAAGGTCTAAATTGTCAGTTAAATTTATTGCGGAACTGTAAGTGTGTGTTATGTGTGTAAGAAGTTGTTGTTATACAGGGTGATATAAAAAAGCTAGTACATGAAATTAATTACTGGTCGGGAACTCCGCGTGTGGGGTGGGTCGGATTTTGTAAGAAAAGTACTAGATTCTGGAACTAGATTAGACACAGAAAGACGAAAATTATATAATTCAAGAAATGCATTATTTTGGGAGATTTTGGAAATCTCCAAAAATCCTAGTAGTCACTTGGCCACCTTGCGTGGGAAAAAAATTTCGACGTTCGGGACATAATAGAAAATTAAAACTTTCAATGGTTTTCGTCGTTGTGATGAAGAAATTTATTAGAAATTATAAAATTAAAACCACAAACTAGAAGTACAATAAATTAAATAAATTAAATAAACTAAATAAAGTAAATAAATTAAATAAATTAAATAAATTAAATAAAATAAATAAATTAAATAAATTAAATAAATTAAATAAATTAAATAAATTAAATAAATTAAATAAATTAAATAAATTAAATAAATTAAATAAATTAAATAAATTAAATAAATTAAATAAATTAAATAAATTAAATAAATTAAATAAATTAAATAAATTAAATAAATTAAATAAATTAAATAAATTAAATAAATTAAATAAATTAAATAAATTAAATAAATTAAATAAATTAAATAAATTAAATAAATTAAATAAATTAAATAAATTAAATAAATTAAATAAATTAAATAAATTAAATAAATTAAATAAATTAAATAAATTAAATAAATTAAATAAATTAAATAAATTAAATAAATTAAATAAATTAAATAAATTAAATAAATTAAATAAATTAAATAAATTAAATAAATTAAATAAATTAAATAAATTAAATAAATTAAATAAATTAAATAAATTAAATAAATTAAATAAATTAAATAAATTAAATAAATTAAATAAATTAAATAAATTAAATAAATTAAATAAATTAAATAAATTAAATAAATTAAATAAATTAAATAAATTAAATAAATTAAATAAATTAAATAAATTAACTAAATTAAGTAAATTAACTAAATTAAGTAAATTAAGTAAATTAAATAAATTAAATAAATTAAATAAATTAAATAAATTAAATAAATTAAATAAATTAAATAAATTAAATAAATTAAATAAATTAAATAAATTAAATAAATTAAATAAATTAAATAAATTAAATAAATTAAATAAATTAAATAAATTAAATAAATTAAATAAATTAAATAAATTAAATAAATTAAATAAATTAAATAAATTAAATAAATTAAATAAATTAAATAAATTAAATAAATTAAATAAATTAAATAAATTAAATAAATTAAATAAATTAAATAAATTAAATAAATTAAATAAATTAAATAAATTAAATAAATTAAATAAATTAAATAAATTAAATAAATTAAATAAATTAAATAAATTAAATAAATTAAATAAATTAAATAAATTAAATAAATTAAATAAATTAAATAAATTAAATAAATTAAATAAATTAAATAAATTAAATAAATTAAATAAATTAAATAAATTAAATAAATTAAATAAATTAAATAAATTAAATAAATTAAATAAATTAAATAAATTAAATAAATTAAATAAATTAAATAAATTAAATAAATTAAATAAATTAAATAAATTAAATAAAGTAAATAAATTAAATAAATTAAATAAATTAAATAAATTAAATAAATTAAATAAATTAAATAAATTAAATAAATTAAATAAATTAAATAAATTAAATAAATTAAATAAATTAAATAAATTAAATAAATTAAATAAATTAAATAAATTAAATAAATTAAATAAATTAAATAAATTAAATAAATTAAATAAATTAAATAAATTAAATAAATTAAATAAATTAAATAAATTAAATAAATTAAATAAATTAAATAAATTAAATAAATTAAATAAATTAAATAAATTAAATAAATTAAATAAATTAAATAAATTAAATAAATTAAATAAATTAAATAAATTAAATAAATTAAATAAATTAAATAAATTAAATAAATTAAATAAATTAAATAAATTAAATAAATTAAATAAATTAAATAAATTAAATAAATTAAATAAATTAAATAAATTAAATAAATTAAATAAATTAAATAAATTAAATAAATTAAATAAATTAAATAAATTAAATAAATTAAATAAATTAAATAAATTAAATAAATTAAATAAATTAAATAAATTAAATAATTAAATAAATTAAATAAATTAAATAAATTAAATAAATTAAATAAATTAAATAAATTAAATAAATTAAATAAATTAATAAATTAAATAAATTAAATAAATTAAATAAATTAAATAAATTAAATAAATTAAATAAATTAAATAAATTAAATAAATTAAATAAATTAAATAAATTAAATAAATTAAATAAATTAAATAAATTAAATAAATTAAATAAATTAAATAAATTAAATAAATTAAATAAATTAAATAAATTAAATAAATTAAATAAATTAAATAAATTAAATAAATTAAATAAATTAAATAAATTAAATAAATTAAATAAATTAAATAAATTAAATAAATTAAATAAATTAAATAAATTAAATAAATTAAATAAATTAAATAAATTAAATAAATTAAATAAATTAAATAAATTAAATAAATTAAATAAATTAAATAAATTAAATAAATTAAATAAATTAAATAAATTAAATAAATTAAATAAATTAAATAAATTAAATAAATTAAATAAATTAAATAAATTAAATAAATTAAATAAATTAAATAAATTAAATAAATTAAATAAATTAAATAAATTAAATAAATTAAATAAATTAAATAAATTAAATAAATTAAATAAATTAAATAAATTAAATAAATTAAATGAATTAAATAAATTAAATAAATTAAATAAATTAAATAAATTAAATAAATTAAATAAATTAAATAAATTAAATAAATTAAATAAATTAAATAAATTAAATAAATTAAATAAATTAAATAAATCAAATAAATTAAATAAATTAAATAAATTAAATAAATTAAATAAATTAAATAACTTAAATAACTTAAATAAATTAAATAAATCAAATAAGTTAAATAAATTAAATATTTTAAATAAATTAATTAAATTAAAAACATTAAATAAATTTATTTAATATAGTTTATTTAATTTATTAATTTGTTTAATTTATTTAATTTATTTAATTAACTTAATTTATTTAACTTATTTAATTTATTTAATTTATTTAATTTATTTAATTTATTTAATTTATTTAATTTATTTAATTTATTTAATTTATTTAATTTATTTAATTTATTTAATTTATTTAATTTATTTAATTTATTTAATTTATTTAATTTATTTAATTTATTTAATTTATTTAATTTATTTAATTTATTTAATTTATTTAATTTATTTAATTTATTTAATTTATTTAATTTATTTAATTTATTTAATTTATTTAATTTATTTAATTTATTTAATTATTTAATTTATTTAATTTATTTAATTTATTTAATTTATTTAATATATTTAATTTATTTAATTTATTTAATTTATTTAATTTATTTAATTTATTTAATTTATTTAATTTATTTAATTTATTTAATTTATTTAATTTATTTAATTTATTTAATTTATTTAATTTATTTAATTTATTTAATTTATTTAATTTATTTAATTTATTTAATTTATTTAATTTATTTAATTTATTTAATTTATTTAATTTATTTAATTTATTTAATTTATTTAATTTATTTAATTTATTTAATTTATTTAATTTATTTAATTTATTTAATTTATTTAATTTATTTAATTTATTTAATTTATTTAATTTATTTAATTTATTTAATTTATTTAATTTATTTAATTTATTTAATTTATTTAATTTATTTAATTTATTTAATTTATTTAATTTATTTAATTTATTTAATTTATTTAATTTTTTTAATTTATTTAATTTATTTAATTTTTTTAATTTATTTAATTTATTTAATTTATTTAATTTATTTAATTTATTTAATTTATTTAATTTATTTAATTTATTTAATTT